>JACXGJ010003378.1:0-34979 GCA_016801105.1 Esox niger
TGCAGGCTGGTGGCGGTGGTATAATGGTGTGGGGGATGTTTTCTTGGCACATTTTAGGTCCATTAGTGCCAATTGGGCATCGTTAAAATGCCACGGCCTACCTGAGCATTGTTTCTGACAATGTTCATCCCTTTATGGCCACCATCCTCTGATTGCTACTTCCAGCAGGATAATGCACCATGTCACAAAGCTTGAATCATTTCAGATTGGTTTCTTGAACATGACAATGAGTTCACTGTACTAAAATGGCCCCCACAGTCACCAGATCTCAACCAAATAGAGCATCTTTGGGTTGTGGTCAAACGGTGCTTCGTGCCCTGGATGTGCATCCCACAAATCTCCATCAACTGCAAGATCCTATCCTATCAATATGGGCCAACATTTCTAAAGAATGCTTTCAGCACCTTGTTGAATCAATGTTACGTAGAATTAAGGCAGTTCTGAAGACAAAAAGGGTCAAACACTGTATTAGTATGGTGTTCCTAATAATCCTTTAGGTGAGTGTGATTGTTTCACTAGTAAATGTTCTGCCCTCTTCTATGTGGAGGACGTGGAATCCATGATTCCCAAAAAGGTTTTAACATTTGTCAGACCACAGGACAGTTTTCCACTTCGCCTCAGTCCATCTTAAATGAGCTTGGGCCCTGAGAATGTGGCAGTGTTTTTGGATTTATGGTTGAGTATTAAATTGTGGGGATGCAGACATACTTTGATGTCCACTACAGAATCGTGTCTGTTTTTAATGCAGTGTCGCCTGAGGGCCTGAAGACAATAGGCCATTCAGTATTGTTTTTCTGCCTTTCCTTTGTATAAAGAGCCTCCAGATTCTCTCAATCTTTTAATGATATTATGTACCACAGACGATGAGATCCCAAAACTCTTTGCAGTATAACTTTGAGACATGTTGTTCTTTAATTGTTGCCCTTTGTCTGCACAATCTTTCAAAGTGTGATGAAGCCCTCCCCATCTTCTAAAGGACTCCTCCACTCTGGTATGCTCATTTTACACATAATAACAGTTCTGACCTGTTGACAATAAACCTAATTAGTTGTAAGGTTCCATCAGATTTTTTTCACTTGCAATTTTTTTTGTTTTTGACACTTTCCCAGCTTTTTTTTAAACATGTTGCTGGCAACATATTCAAAGTGGACATACATTTTTCAATAAACAATTAAATGTCAGTTTCAACCTTTCATATGTTGTTTATTTTCTATTTAATGTAGGGTTTAAATGATTTGCACATCATTGCATTCTGTTTTTCTCAAAATGTTACAGTTTTCCAACTTTTTGGAAATGTGGTTGTATTTTTTGATTACTTCTGTTTTCAGTCACATAAATTGAGTATAAAATGTAGCTAGCTAGGTGCATCAAGTGACACGGTTTAATAATTGTTGAAACCACAAAGTAGATGTCATCACTCGAGGAGGATATGTATAAAAGGTCAAAATCTACTGTACATTGTATAGTTTGTTGAGAAACAATGTCAATGGAAACCAAAATTACCCAATCGATTGGACTAAAATTCACAATGTATATCAGAGTAAGCTTTTGAAATCACAGGCTGTTCCAAATTACATTAATTTCTTCACGGCAATTCATAATGTGACTCAGCATTGTGAACGGCCCCCACATGCCTGTATGCACTGCCAACAACGTCTGGGCATGCCCCTGATGAGATGGCAGATGGCAGATCTCTTCCCAGTCCTGGATCAGGGCATCAGTGAGCTCCTGGACAATCTGTGGTGCTACTTGACTGCGTTGGATCCACCGATACATAACGTCCCAGAGGTTCTTGATTGGATTCAGATCTGGGGAACCTGAGGGACAGTCAATGGAACTGCACCAGTGTAAGGTCTGACGATAGGTCTGAGAATTTCATCCCGGTACCTAACAGCAGTTGGCTAGCACGTGGAGATCTGAGCGACGCTCCAAGGATATGCCTACCCAGACCATCACTGTCCCACCGCCAAATCGGTCATGATGGATGATGCTGCAGGCATGAAACACAAATATTTTGGCCGCATCTCAATCTCCATACAGTGCCACCTATGTTTTCTGTACATGCTGACCACACTGTATTCTAGTCATGTTGGTTACTCGCCACTGGAGGGCATACTTTTACTACACAAGACATTAAATTCCTGTTTTATTTAGGCTGGAGAAGAGCGACAAATCTAAAGTAACGATGCATGCCTGTTGTGTTTAATGAATACAGATCACAGTATTTAGCTGGATCCATTTAATAAAAATGTTGTCCAAACAATTATGTATGTTGGCATCATTGACATGCCACAGTGTCAGTGATGTTTCTCTGACCGTTGTTTTTGTATATGGACGTCTTGCTTCCAATCCCAAACAGAAACACAAGTGTGGCTAGGGCTCAAGAATGAAGAGGCCGGTTTGGAGACCTACGGCTCAGCCTGAAGTCACAGGAGACCTCGCCACTGAGGCATCTTATAATGTGCTTGTTAATGCTGCAGGGTGATGGAGCACCCGGACCTCATTTCCCAGCAGAAGCCTGAGAACCCTGTGGTGGAGTGCTACACGGCACAGCAGTGCCAAAGTGTTTGGCGCTGTTGGTAAACACGCTTCCTTGTGCACCGTCTGGTGAGGTCCTTTGCCATTCTTGAGTGTCGGATTAAATTGCTCTTCTCCACTTTGTCCTTAGGGGTGATTGACTGATTAGGTGGGTAGAGGTCTATCCCTTTCAGGTAGAAAGCTTCCTAGACATGACCTTGGGTAAATCTTATTATCCACAGTATGTTTTACAGTTTTTTACATCATGGCATCATTAACAGGAACTAAATGAATAATACATTACATACAGCGCACATGTTTAAGGAATATAGAAATTAATATATACAAGTTTTTTAACACTTGGGATTTTCTTAAGTGACGGGATGAAAGAGTATTACTGTATTCATCCAATTCAAAACACTATCTTTAGCTTCCCTACCACAGTTGCTGCCACCCCAGCAAATCTCAGATCCCTTTGGATGAATTCTTCTAATCTTTTTGGGCTATTTGAGGAGTAAAAAGAGCAGTAAACATGTCATCGTCTACAGTGTTGTGTCTTATGGTAACCAGAGACTCACAGACTATAACGTAATTACTGGCCTCTTAAAGTAACACGTCTGTAAGCTCTAAATCCCTTTAATACGATGCCCAGTAGAAAGTGCTGAGCTGCACTCTTAAGCCATTAAGATGGTCCGGGTCTTCTATTCTTCTGAAGTACAAGTACTGAACACTACTTTCCCTTTACTTGACCTAGTTTGGCTTAAATTGATAATTAAACAATATACCTGAAGTGACTAAGCAAATAAAACCCAACTCAAAATAATTGTTGAGAGAAGGTCTTTATCATTATTTGAGGGTAAATGTGATGTTCAGTGTATAGCATCCTTTGAAATAGCATTTCTGTTTATAAGACATTTAGACATTTTAGTTTTATCTTTTCAGTGACATATCAGTATGAGAAAGGAATATGAAGTTGGTGAAAAAGATATTGATATTCACTGCTCAAAAAAACACTTAAATCACTCATTGGGTCTTGAGGGAGGGAATATTAAAGATCAAAATCTTTGTGTACTTTTTTTTAACAATATGACAACGGTCAATGTAAACCACAATTGGCAAAAGATTAAGGGCTGGATTCAAATTCTCTATGAAAAAGTAAACAATTGAAATCCCAGGCTTGCATTTCAAGTTTCAACATGACAACACGTATTGTGTCTCAGTAATGTCTATGGCCTGCATGTGCCTGTGTACCCTCCTGACAAAGTCTGGGCATGCCCCTGAGGAGCAGATGGTTGGTGTCCTGGGGGATCTCCTCCCAGACCTGGATCAGGGCATCTGTGAATTCCTGGACAGTGTGGTGCTACTTGATGGCGTTGGATACACCGATACTGTACATAACATCCCAGAGGTTCTCAATTGGATTCAGGTATGGGGAATGTGACGGCCAATCAATGGCATCAATGCCTTTGTCATCCAGGAACTGTCTACACACAGGCCACATGACTGGGCATTGTCCTGCACTAGGAGAAACCCAGGGTCCTCTGCACCATCGAAGGTCTGACAATGTGTGGGAGGATTCAATTCCGGTGCATAACCGCAGTCAGGGTACCGTTGGCTAGCACATGGGGGTCTGTGCAACCATCCAAGGATATGCCTCCCCAGACCACAAATCCACCACAAAACCGGTCATGTTGGATGATGTTGGAGGCAGCATAACATTCACCACAGCGTCTGTAGACTCACATCTGTCACATGTACTCAGTGTGAATCAGCTCTCATCTGCAAAGAGAGGTGGGCACCAATGGCGGACCTGCCAATTCTGGTGTTCTCTGGCGAATGTCAATCGAGCTGCACGATGGTGGACTGTGAGCACAGGTCCCACTAGGGGACGTCGGGCACTCATACCACCCTCATGGAGTCCGTTTATGCCAGTTGGGTCAGGAACATGCACACCAGTATCCCACTGGAGGTCATTTTGTAGAGCTCTGGCAGTGCTCCTCCTGTTCCTCACACAAAGGAGCAGTTAACCGATCCTGCTGCTGTGTTGATGCCCTTCTACGTCCCCATCCAGCTCTCCTTGCTGCTATCAAATTCAAAGTGGGCATGAATTTTTCAATAAACAAAACAATTTCTCACTTTGAAATGTTATTTTCTATTGAATAAATGATTTACATGATTTGCACATCATTGCATTCTGTTTTTCTTTACATCCCAACTGTAAAGTCGCATTTGAGTCCTGTATGTAAGCACCGGGTTATGCACTTAATTTAATAAGATGGCAGTGTGTTGTTTTCATTCTTTTTCTATATAGTTTGTTTTGGTTTTTTAAGTTTTGTATCTTGTTTGACTGTTTTAGAAGTTGAGAAGTCCAGCTCTCCTCATGGAACGGCCCATCTCCTGGTATCTCCTTCTTGTTTCTTAGACTTTTTTTGGTGACACATCAAACCTTGTTGCGACTGCACATATGGATGTGCAATCCTGGAGGAGCTGGACAACCTGTGCAATCTGAATGGGTTGCAGGTACCAATTTATACTACCAGTGCAAAACTTGAGAAGAATCAGTCAGGATGAGGAGAGAGCAATTGTCTGTGGCCACCAACTGCAAAACAATTCTCTTTTTTGGGGTTGTCTTGCCGATGCCTCTCCAATGCCCCTGTTTTCACTTTCCTTGGCACCAAAACAGGTGACATTGATTCACAATCACATATGCTTCCCAAACTTGACAGATTGATGACCCTGAAGTTTGATTTGGTGTTATACCATGATAATTACTTGTTCCCTTAATTTTTTTAGCAGTGTATAATGAGCAATTGTTTCAAAATCAAACCCACACAGAATTCAAAGTACACACACACACACACACATGCGCAAACGCAAGCAAAACTGTATAGTCCCCTGGCAGAGGATGTGTTCTCAGTCATCTTATCTGGTCAAATACAGTGGGTCTAAATAAAAAATATTTAATCAGCCACCCATTGTGCAAGTTCTCCCACTTAACAAGGTGACAGTGGCCTGTAATTTTCCTCATAGGTACACTTCAACTATGAGAGACAAAATGAGAAGAAGAAATCCAGACAATCACATTGTAGGATTTTTAATGAATTTATTGGTAAATTCCTCTGTAAAATTAGTATTTGGTCACCTACAAACAAGCAGGATTTCTGGCTCTCACAGACTGGTTACTTCTTCTTTAAGAGGCTCCTCTGTCCTCCACTCGTTACCTATATTAATGGCACCTGTTTGAACTTGTTATCAGTATAAAAGACACCTGTCCACAACCTCAAACAGTCACCCTCCAAACTCCACTACGGCCAAGACCAAAGAGCTGTCAAAGGACACAGTGTCAGCGTTCTGGTGATCGAGGAAGGAGGAAGCGGACTGCGGAGCTAGTATTTGTACGTTCATTTAATATAGGTGAGCTGATATATGCTCTTTAAGTCGAGACAATAACACACAAAGACAAAGGGAGCAGAGGGAACATATATACTGATGGGAATGACTTAATGATGATCAGGTGCGCTAGACAAGACAACAGGTGCAATGAGTTGATGAGCAGGGCGATGTGTCAGAAGGCCGGTGACGTCGAACGCTGAAGCCCGCCTCCTGCAGGGGGAGGATGGGAAGTAGATGGCGTATTCGTCACAACCAGAAACAAAATTGTAGACCTGCACCAGGCTGGGAAGACTGAATATGCAATAGGTAAGCAGCTTGGTGTGAAGAAATCAACTGTGGGATCAATTATAAGAAAATGGAAGACATACAAGAACACTGATAATCTCCCTCGATCTGGGGCTCTACGCAAGATCTCACCCTGTGGGGTCAAAATGATCACAAGAACGGTAAGCAAAAATCCCAGAACCACAACGGGGGGACCTAGAGAATGACCTGCAGAGAGCTGGGACCAAAGTAACAAAGGCTACCATCAGGAACACACTACGCCGCCAGGAACTCACACTGAGTACATGTGTCAGATGTGAGTCTACAGATGCCGTGGTGAATGTTATGCTGCCTCCAACATCATCCAACATGACCGGTTTGGTGGTGGATTTGTGGTCTGGGGATACTCCATTTTGTCTGCAGCTTGGGTAAGGAAGAGCCACTAGATCTGAGGTCATGCCATAGACCATGTGATTCCCTGGGAGACCTTATCTGCATTGCTATTGGAAGCCTGGCATCAGATGACCTAGCACAACGTTGTTAGCGTATGGTCAATGAAGAATAGACTAAGGAACAGGAGATGCACTAAACTCCATTACATGGAGCGTGTAACGGCCACCATTTTGGTGCAACCTGATGTTTTTCTTACGTAGGCTGTGATGCACGTAGTTAAACAAACCTTACGTCAATCGTTACATTGGAATTAGCCGCTAACCGGTGAGTAAAATATGATAATCATTCGGTATCAATTAATACACTTACACAACTAGTCATCATCCGCGGATCCGCAGAGGCTGGACGACAAGGGTTAAGCCAGTACATGTCCAGCCCCGTCTGAGGTTTGCTATAGAGCATTTGGATAATCCAGAAGAGGATTGGAAGAATGTCAAATCAACTTTTGGTAAAAACTCAACTCGTCGAGGAGAAAGAATGCTGAGTTGCATCCAAAGAACATCATACCTACTGTGAAGCATGGGGGTGGAAACATCATGCTTTGGGGCTGTTTTTCTGCAAAAGGACCAGGACGACTGATCCGTGTAAAGGAAAGAATTAATTGGGCCATGTATCGTGAGATTTTGAGTGAAAACCTCCTTCCATCAGCAAGGGCATTGAAGATTAAACATGGCTGGGTCTTTAAGCTTGACAATGATCCCAAACACACTGCCTGGGCAACGAAGGAGTGGCTTCGTAAGAAGCATTTCAAGGTCCTGGAGTGGCCTAGCCAGTCACCAGATCTCAACCCCATAGAAAATCTTTGGGAGTTCAAAGTCCTTGTTGCCCAGCGACAGCCCCAAAACAGAGGAGATCAGAATGGAGGAATGAGCCAAAATACCAGCAACAGTGTGTGAAAACCTTGTGAAGACTTACAGAAAACGTTTGACCTCTGTCATTGCCAACAAAGGGTATATTGACCAAATATTTATTTTCCACCATAATTTACCAATAATTTCATAAAAAATCCTACAATGTTATTCTTTGGATTTTGTTTCTCATTTTGTCTCTCATAGTTGAAGTGTGCCTATGATGAAAATTACAGGCCTCTCTCATCTTTTTAAGTGGGAGAACTTGCACAATTGGTGGCTGACTAAATACTTTTTTGCCCCACTTTAAAGGTAACACAAATATAATTAGTTTTTTCAAAACCAAATGTCTTTAGATGTTATTTTATCAATGACTGAATAGTCAATATGTAAATGTCCATGGAAGATGAATGCCTTAGGTGTTTAGAAATCGAGGAAGGGTAAATGACTGAGATCATCAATGAAAAACTATTTTAATCGTAACGTAGAATGTCCTATTCTTCCATGCCTATGATTTACAACCATTTATTTTTTGCCACAGACAACCCGTCAGTTTCCCAGGTCACCCATGTTTTTCATTTCTCATCTCTACTAATTCTAAGAATATATCATGAAAAGACTCTGTGTATCCAATTTGAATGAGGGCCATTGGTGTTAAAATCACAGCCAACGCAGTGCTTCAGATGAAGCCGTCATCAGACGCTTTGGATAGGTATGAGCAGGTGTAACCTTAATAACTTGATGACTGGCCACTTATGTCTGCAGTCATAGCTGGATTAGATATTAACAGTGGCCTAAATCACATTGTGCTGACAGATTAATGCCTTAAGATTAGCCTATAAAAGCAAGACGTGGACCTGCTGGTGAATTTGTAGAAAGGATCCCTTTCCCTGAACAGCCAAACCAAACAACACCATCTGAAGGGCTGACCGCTGCTGCAAAACCGCAACCATGAACGGAACAGAGGGGCCATATTTCTATGTCCCTATGAACAATGCCTCAGGCATCGTGAGGAGCCCTTATGATTACCCGCAGTACTACCTTGTCAACCCGGCCGCATATGCGGTCATGGGCTCCTACATGTTCTTTCTCATCATCACCTGCTTCCCCATCAATTTCCTCACACTCTATGTCACCATCGAGCACAAAAAGCTGAGAACCGCCCTGAACTACATCCTGCTCAACCTGGCTGTGGGCGATCTCTTCATGGTAATCGGCGGCTTCACCACGACCGTGTACACTTCGATGCACGGATATTTCGTCTTTGGAAGAACGGGCTGTAACCTCGAGGGCTACTTTGCGACCCTCGGTGGTGAGTTGGGCCTTTGGTCCCTGGTTGTCCTGGCTATTGAGAGGTGGCTGGTCGTCTGCAAGCCTATCAGCAACTTCCGCTTCACGGAGACACATGCCATCATGGGTGTCGCCTTCACCTGGATCATGGCTAATTCCTGTGCCGCGCCCCCCCTGCTCGGCTGGTCCCGTTACATCCCTGAGGGCATGCAGTGCTCATGCGGAGTCGACTACTACACCCGCGCTGAAGGTTTCAACAACGACTCCTTTGTCATCTACATGTTTATCGTCCACTTCACCATTCCCTTCTGTGTCATTTTCTTCTGCTATGGAAACCTGCTCTGCGCAGTCAAAGCCGCCGCTGCCGCCCAACAGGAGTCTGAGACCACCCAGAGGGCTGAGAGGGAAGTGACCCGCATGGTCGTCGCTATGCTTGTAACTTACCTAATTTGTTGGCTGCCTTACGCTGGCACTGCCTGGTTTATCTTCTGCAACCAGGGGTCAGAGTTCGGCCCCATCTTCATGACCATCCCGGCATTCTTTGCCAAGAGCTCGGCCCTGTACAACCCTCTGATTTACATTTTGATGAACAAGCAGTTCCGTAACTGCATGATCACCACTCTGTGCTGCGGGAAGAATCCCTTCGAGGAGGAGGAAGGAGCCTCCACCACCGCCTCAAAGACCGAAGCGTCCTCCGTGTCCTCCAGCTCCGTGGCCCCCGCATAAACAGGCTGCCACCGAAGGCCCTGCGATTCAGTGTCCACGAAGAAGACTTCTGCTCCCGGAAATGACAAAGGCTCACGTCTACAGAAATAACTTTTTAAAAGTAATTTTTACAAACCAGTTGTTTCAACCTAAAGACAGTTGCAGATGGGCAGCCCACTACAAAGTTGTTTCTGTATATGTGCAGAGAGTCTAACGTAACGATTTGCAATTGAGGGAGGAATCACTCTGGGAACTAACCGATTTAATCTATTCTGATTCCATTTGTCAATGATTTTACTTTGAGAACAGATGTTCCCTCCCAGTTCCACCGCTGTTGATGTGCAAGATGTTTTGTCTTTCTTCAGACAGGAAAGGAAAATATCTTAAATCTTTTACGATTGGATTCTATGTTTTACTGGCTTATTTGTGAATGTAGAGGCATGTAATCAAAGCAACGTAATAAATCGCACTTTGCAAAGACAACTGCTATTAATGTTTTACTTATTATAAAAGTGGAAAAGTTGGTAGGTAGAAACATTTTTGCATTGTGTTTGACTCAGAATTAATGCATTACATCGTGATTAATGCATGTTTATTTTAGGGGTTGGTACATTTCAGTGAAAATTAGACCTCAAACACATACAATTCTGTAATGTGCATGTCCTGCCTTAGTGATCATATCTATATTTACAGTTCATTGATTCAGACAGACATTTTACAACCAGTGCAAAACCTCCAATGCGATATGTAAGACAACTGTATGCAACGTGTATGTATAGTCAAATGCTAGCATAGCTTTGAAACGGATGCAAAGAAGGTGAGAATATTCTCAAGTCTGGTACTTAAACTGTAATGCTACTAATATTGGATAATGGCATTAATAAGTATTTGAGTATGACTCAGGGGGTACGGTACCTTTAGATAATGACCTGACTATAGCTGCAGTGCTGCTATGATCACACACTGAGTGGCTAAGGCAAAAGACCAAATTATATCAATAGATCTGTTTTGTCCAGATTGTGTTCCTGATTCAAATCTTACACACACTTTGAATGAAAATAGAACATGACAAGTGGTTAGAACAGTATTACCAGTTTATTGTGAATAATCATAAATGTATTTTCCCATCAATGTAAATAGTGTGCTGTAAGTCAAGGTTGTCCTCCAAATGATAGAAATTCGGGTAGCATGTGCTTCCTTCGGTCTAGTGCTTGGTTTTGCAAAATCGTTGGCAGGTTGGAGCAGAAACAAACACCTCAAACTTTCTCCTAATGACCTTCGTAGCGTAGCCATAGCAACCCTCATACCACAGATCTCTGGATGAATACAGATATGCCAAGCGATCTCTTCCAACAAAGCCCCCCGAGAGGTTAAGGGAAACGACAGCTAATCATTCAGTGGCAACAGACCAGATTAGTGCTCTGTAGACAACAGGTAGGTAGTGAGAGCATTACCCCTTATGATTTCCAATTCATACTGAATAGAATTATCCAATTACAACATTTCGGTAATTCTCTAATTGATAGACCGCTTTAGAGACAAATGTAGTCGATGGCATCGGCATTTGCTGACTCAATGGATTTTTCCTTCTCTCTAAGAAGCAAGTATTTCTGCCTTGTGTGTCATCTTGGCGTTGGTGAAAACAGCCTGCACATACTCATTTTCTGTGTTTCCATGACGACTGCCCATCAAGGTCAACTTGCCAGCACCCATCTCCTGGGATGTTGAAAATGATGTCATAGTCACATGGGGGGGAATCCAACATCATACCTGAAGTGGCTTTGGGGAAGGAATGCTTGATAAGTAAGAAAAATAATCTACTTTAATTCTCATCAAATCCAGTCTTCATCTATATGGAAGAGAAAATGCATTCATTATTCAGAAGAGTGAGTCAGACACCGTGAAGGCTTGATGCTGTGTGGGCTCCCAGATATCCTGAAACTTTTCCACGTTTTGAGCCCAGGTATGGATCACTTGTATGTTCATTTAAAATTAATTTCCATGCTAAGTAAAAAACCCCAATATAGCCTGAGGGAAAGCTCTAGACACCCAATTTATTTTCCATAATTGTGACCAGAGACCAGTAGTGCTTTACAGGCAATGGGAGACAGACTCCTAAATAGCAGACTGTTATGCAATCATAACAGCTGCAGCCTCTGCTTATGTGTGGCAAGCCAAAAACATGTTTCCACATTGAGTGGTGAAATGTTTCTTAGTGTAATTAATTTTTGTTGAATGTGTTTTGGACATTGCTATTATACAGAGGGATGACTTCTCACGTTCTAATAAAGCTGTTACTCATCATTTGATATAGGGTAAAAAAAATTAAGTAGCTTGTGTTAAACAATCATGAAGATTTTTAATCACCAAGATGTTAACATTGTAGCTGATGCTGTGTTTAGGTATTCTTGGACTGTGATGCCCTGCTTACTGTCTTTGACAATGTCTTCACCATTAACTATATTAATCTACTTGGGTGAAATATATTGGTGTATATAAATGCACAGCTAGCTCAGCTAGCTCTGCTCTATCGATACATCACTGATCATCAGACAAATCTGATTAACACTGAACTTGAAATCCTTTAGGCACCTTTTATTGTCTTCTAGCTTTGTTTTGTAGCCTGATCTGTCCCACTATTTCTGGAAATATGCTCTGGTGAAGTGACCGAAAGCTCTGCAACAATTAAATGTCTGAATCTGACTGAAAGAGTGCAGAGACATTTTCCAATTTCTTCAAACACACAACGGAAGGTTGGATCATACATTTTTTTCTTTTTACAAATACTTTATACTGTTACTATAGCAAAATGTTTACTTATTGAGGTGTATTGATGCTTGAATAATATCTGAGAATGCTGCACTCGTACCTGTGGCTTCTGCACTCACAAAGAGAATCGGCAGTGTCAATCATGTCAAGGAATCTCCTGGGAATATAATTGCAAGCCACTGTAGAGAAAATTCCTTTTGAATTTGTATGGAAAACTTTATTTGATAATAAAAATAGCATTCACAGACTTCTTATTGATAGCTACATATACACTGTGATCCATCTCAGGGAAAGAAGCTTTACTGGATAAGTCCACATCTACTCGTACTTAGACTAATGTTATGTATAGCTTCATGGGTCAAATAAACCTATGAACAATGTAGTATTTATATATGCATAGTGTTTTATAAAAAAAGATTGGCCCATATACATGTACTGTTTTTATCAACACAGAGATAGCATTGTTGTCTGGAGCACATTGCAAGAAATAATGCATTAAAGAACACAGACTGCATACAAGTGCTTTATAATACAAAGGCAGGCTAACCATCAAGAGATATTCAAACCAACAAACAGCTTCCGATTGACCAAATACAGTCATCCATTTTTAGAATGTCTTTACATACCTGATTCAGAGTACATTAACATATTTCCCATGAATCATCAGCTCCATTTCAGAAATATAAACACATTATCACATTCCTCACTGCAGAGGTTTCTCATAAATTTCTCTTTTGTACAAGAAAAAGGCAACATTTTATTTGTCAACAGGTTCCTATTAGTTACATAGTCAAATTCTGTACAGGTGGTGGTTGGCAGGTTAACTACTTTAAAAATGTTAATTTTTTTCTTTGTCAATTCATTTTCTTATACAGTACCACGGCAACAACAGTGAAAAAAACAATGCATTTGATGTGGTTTTTCCTGTATCTTTTTAGTTGTTTTGTGAAACATAAAACAGAGAATACATAGAAAAAACACGGTTAAAGCAGCAGTCAGACTCCAGTGGCATGACAGCATGGCTCAGCATGGCAGATAAGCCCCGCTTCTGTACCAGAACTTTCCAGCTGTTACCGTTGCAACAACTTCCCTATCCTAATTACATCATCACCACTCCCATATTGCCTGTATTGGACCAATTGTTTCCTATTGGAACAGGTGTAGTAGTCTAGCTGTCTTCACATCCATAACTGGATTTAACATCAATTCACTCTAGGATGCAGTTACTTAAAAAAAAAAAATTGACTTGATCTGTGCCATAATTTCCATGTTGCTTATAACTAGAGAGCAGGCTTTAAGTTACAGGCTATAGCATGGTAAGTTGTCTCTTTTCCTCAAGAATGCAGAACTTTGTTACATTTATCTCCAAGGTAGTCTACTCATATGCCTCTGACTGGGATGTTATGTTTTGCCTCATTACCAAAGAAACCGAAAAACAGTAGATCAGAACAGCCTCAGATCGTGGTGGGTTTTAGACGTGTCTGCTTCGTGAGCGGAATATAAACAATACCTAGTGTTTTTCTCAGTAAGTGGTCTGATATGGGGGAGTCGGGTTATGGGCTGTTTAGATGGGAGTAAACTTTATGAAAAATGTATTAGAAATACAACATATTCAGCTGTGGAATAAATGATTCTCCTTTTCAAGTTGGGCGGCATATAACTTTTATATAGCTTTTAGCAAGCTTCGTCATGGTATCTGCCAATTGAAAATAAATAGGAAGACAAATGCAAAAAAAGGACAATTCAAATATATTATTTAAATTCTTAAATGACCATTGTTTACAAAATGTGAGTTTGCCTTTCTTTTCTATAATATTCCCTTAGGTAGGTTTACTGAAGAGGTCCATTACTGTACTACCAACGTCTTGTGCTATAGTTTGCTTTATAAAGCAATATTTGGATTAAAAACAACATCTAAAAACATAAAAACAGGCCCATCATAAAGTACCAGTTACTACAGATACAAGCATGTTCAGAGGAAACACGTGGAGTCAGATGCCTGTAAAAAAAATAAAAAATAAAAAGCAAAAGGACCATTTGTGATATGATAGGCACATTACACATACCTTCACTACAGTATTAACAACCTCATTTATGCTGAAAATAATGACAACAGAAACAAAACATACAGTACTATGAACTAAAACAAAGATTGTACTCTGTGTCCGGGATCACACGTAGTCAAATCAACCAGGCGATCGGGTTAATCACGCAAGTACGTTTCAGCGGTCCAGTGTATGTACTGCGGTCTCCGCACGTCAAGGTCCCAGAGGCAAGGGGCCCGAACACTGTTCCCTCAGATGCTGAGGTCCTTGGGGCTCTCTTTGTAAAGCCTTCTTTTAGGCTCGGGGAACTGGTATGGGGCGCGGCCTACTGCGTTTTTTTGCTGTTGTCCTTCGTAGCTGCGGTGCGGCACTGCGTTCTTGCAGCCGGCGTTGTTTTGCGCGGCGGCGTTGTTCTTTAGCGTGCTGCTATAGTACTCCTTCAGTCTCGGGCCGGGTGGCGCTAAGTAGTTCAGCTCCTCCCTGCTGTAGCTGCTATCCGGAGAGGAGTCCCTGTCTGACCTGTAGCGCCTCTCTGGCGTTCCGTTCATCCCGTACCTCTCCTCCCTCCTCTCAGCCGACAAGTCCCTCAGGAGGCTGCCGTTCTTCAAGCTGCCTCTGTCGGGCGCGCGGCCCCTCGAGAGCGACGAGTTGGCCCCGTTGTTGGGGCGCTCCGGGGTGGCAACCCCCACGTAGGCTCGCCCCGGTGTCCGGGCTTCCGCCGGGAGTCTGCGGTCATAGGGAGGTCGTTCGGGAGTGGCCGGATGGCCGAGGAAGCCACCATCGTCCCGGTGCGCCCGCTCCCCCCGGCGGTCCACGGACTTGGCCCGGCGTCGGTCAGGGGAGGCGTTGTGTTTAGCGACAGGAGAGCGGTCTAGGGATCCACGGCGCGGTCGAACGTGACCCTGGTCCAGAGTGCCGCTACTGGCGAAGAGCTCCCGCTCCTTCGCCGCTGCCGCCTTCTTCCCAGAGCCTTCCTTCCGCAGAGTCTTCAAGAGTTTCGAGATGCCGCTCTCCGATTCTGACTTCTTGACTTTGCGGCCCCGGCTCTTCTTGTCATTGCCTTTGGTGCTGTTGTCTGGGGATCGTTGTCCGGGGGTTGTGTGACTGTGGTGGTTGTTCCAGGTGTGATGGCGGTGGGGGTTAAAGTGCCGGCCCTGGGGCTCCATTCTGTCCCTGTCTCTGTCTCTGTCCCGCGCAGCAACCTCATGGCTTGATGGTTTGTGAAGGTCTGGTGGATAAGTGGACTCCAATGAGGTGTGATATCGGCTGTTCGGCGGCAGGGTTCTCACTTCCGTAGAGTTTTGTGACCCGGGTGTGGGAGAGTGCCTGTCATGGCTGGCGTCTGGGGGAGAACAAAGGAAAGGGATGAGTGACTCTGACTGGATAACGTTTAAAACACAATACGAATGTCTCCATGGTTCGGACAGTTCCTTTAATCATATGTTTTCATAACCATTTCTATGTGGGTGTTTGGATCATACAGACATTTTTATGGAAACCATGCACTGCCATGCACTTCCATAAATATTGAGGATAATATTAAATATTCAAATTTGGACGAATATGACTTACTTTGAACATTGAACCTAATTAAAAAAATAGATTTTTATTGAACTGTAGCAATGGGTTTGGCACATGTAGGAGGCAGCAACACAACAAACGCAGAACACTGCACGTGGAGGGCTGGGGTTATCAATGACACAAGAAGCACCCAAAACATTATTTAAAGCAAAATGACAACCAAGTTAAATATCATTGCTGGGAATAGGAACCGAACCAGAACAAAGCCTTACTGTGAAAAAACAAGGAGGAAAAAAGCGTTCTGCCCATGACATTTCCCAATTAGGGTAGCTATGGTTGCAGTGGGTGGCGAGCAGTGACATGACTCCATCCAGAGGTGGGTGGAAGAGAAGCAGTGCATTCTGGGTAAATGAGTACATTACATATGGATCATGAAAGCACAATATAGGTTTAGGAGTCAGGCCACACAGCACCAAACAGAAACTCAGGGAGGGTATGGGGTATGTGGTTGAGGGATGTTCTGGATGCAGGGGTGAAGGGTGAAGGGTTAGGAGGTTGGGTTGGAACCGACTTGGCTACAAACCGTGGTCTGATTTTGGCCCATTAGGTAGAAACAGGGCTCTCCCATCTTGTCATTTCTCATAGTACCAACAGCGAGATGAGGAGCCATCATCGCTGGAGGGGGGGGGTGAAGAGCCCACAGAAAAGGGGAGAGGAAAGAAAAACAAAAAGAATAGAGAAAACAGACAAGAGACAAACGTAGTTGGTTCAGTTTTTATGTTTATCTGTCTGGCTCAGAAACCCAGCAAACCAGTGGCTGAGGGGAATTCTTCACATAGTGACCTTTCATAGCAGAATGGAAAAACAAGCTCAGGTTAGAGTAATCCAGAACACACAGAACATGTCATTTGATTTATACAACAGGAGGGACTCAATGCGGCCAATTAATCACATAAATGATTATATTTTTCTTCATTGAAGGTCTAAAATGCAGCTGTTTTTATGTGAATATCAAATCATTCCTGGGTAAGAATGCAGTACCCTACCATGATTGTTTTCAGTCCGAATGGTGAAGAGAACAAACTTCAAGACCAGTTTGTCAAGAAATATAGTAGGACTGCACGAGAGTGGTCTGTATGAACGGGGCAACTATCAGTGAGATGTTGGCAGATGGGGTTTGAAACTGCTCCTGAGTGTTGTATTAACCAATTCACTGGCTAGTCATCTCACCTCAATGCACATTTTCAATTCAAAAAGTGCATTGTCTTAATTTCTGTCATTTCGACCACGTGGTGTGGAACTGTTGTCTAGCAAACCGAACCCTGCCTGAAGCCTTAAACGCTGTACACGTCTGTCACGGCAAAAACATTCTGTTGAGTGAAGACACGCTATCATCAATTCTAAAGCACTTGACCAGGAAATGGAAGACATCATCAGGCCCCCACATTGGTAATAGACAGCAGCAACGCCTGGCAGTGTCCACCTGGTGGGTGGGCCAGCGCTGGTTACTAGCCGGTGTCAGCGGTTAGTCACAGCACGGAAGCAACGGATCGTAGCACATTTTTCACCCACCATATTCAGGCACTGATCCATCGCCCCTCTTGAGGACCAGATGTGCCTTCCGGCCGCCGTTCTTGATCAGCTCGATGGCGCGCGCATGTTTCATGTTCTTTGTGCTCTCGCCGTTGATCTCCAGGATCTCATCACCCACCTGTGTTCGTTCATAAGGGGGAGACGGTTTTAATGAGACAAGCGAGCATTGATCCCGCGATCGCTCATCTTCCTCATCGGCAGAAGTGTTCCAGTCTGGTGACAGGGCGTCTCTTGATGTTACTTCGTGGCGGAGCGTACCCTCATGTTGCCGTTCCTGACAGCCGCACCTTCCTCGGCCAGCCTCAACACGTACAGGTCCATGTTGTACTCCCGCCCGCCCCTCAGGCTGAACCCAAAGCCTTTGCTGTCCCGCTCCAGATCCACTGAGTAGAATTCGGCATCCTGAGAGACAGACGGAAACAAAAATAAATATACAGGGGGAAACTCAAAACACCTGCAATTCAACCCGGAGCGTTTCTCGAGGTGAGTCCTAACTTCAGGACAAATGGAGTCATGTTCATCCAAAAAAAAGATTGCGGCACAATACCGTGTGCTGATGAATAATGAATGCTCCCTTCTCTTGTGAGACGGGTGCAGAGCTCAGTGCAAGGACAAGGCAAAGGCCGGGAGCGTGCAAGCTCACTGCACTCATCACAACTTTGGCTGTGGTTCTTTTCCCCCGTCAGCATTCCGTTATCGACCGATGGCTAGATCCATCGATCGACCGTTTTGATGATATGAAAGACAACCCATCTCATGATGACGCCTCACTGTGCGCACGTTCGCGACGTGAAGACACGCTGACGACTCCCTGCTTTGGTGATACATTTAAAACGGATCGAAAATGTTTGTGTCTTTACCTGTGAGGGCTGAGCTTGTGTCGGCGGGGGTGGCGGAGGAGCTTGTTTCGACTTTGAGTTGTTCCTGGAAAATAAACGACCAGAAATGAAATAACGACCGTTGCGTAACATAGGAGTAATGTTTGATGTATCTTAACTAGTCATACATATTCTTCCAAAAACAGAATAATTCAGGTTGTCACAGCCACTCACCGAGGCTCAGTGGCAGTTTGGGGTGTGTGCGTGGTGGTGATGGTGGCAATTTTCTCAGCATTTGTCAACAGAGATGCATTGGAAGACTCTGAAAACAAAAGCAGATGATTATGGGTGGTGGTCATGATTATGGGACAGGATTCTGATAGACGCTCGAAGAATTGCTATGCAGTAAAAGAAGCAACACATTCTCACCCATAACTGGTTGTGTTTAAGACGACACATCTCTACAGGAGTTTTGCCCTTTGTAAAAATGTTGGTTTACCCTGAAGGCTGCGCTCTTCAAACTAATGCTTACTGCCTACACTGTTGTCATCAACCATTTTACTCAGAGAAGCTCCACTCTAAACAGGAACATCAAAACAAGTCACTCCACCTTTGAAATTCTGGTTTCCTTCATTCCAGAGGGAAAAGCACATACACATTAGAAAACAGAGCAATTGTCCTACCATTTGACGCAAATGTAATTATGTTGCACCATGAGCAGGAGCATGACAGCTCACATTATTCATCACAGGCGTTGGTTATATGGGAAATGGGGTTCTGCCTGAAGTTAGAACGCGGGCCTGACTCATTTATCGCTATTTTCTTCCTGGCATCCCTTCCCACACGGTCACAAAGGTGCACGACCTCAAAGACCCAACAATACATTGTGCCAAACAGAATGACACATTCTTCTTTTAGAAAGGTTGTGGCCGAATAGCTTCTATATTAACGTGTGGGGTTCGATGTTTAAACACTAGCCTATAAATATACGCTATCTGTTTTCGAATTCTATCCTCTGTAGGAGTGTGTTTGAGGTTCTCCTCTGCCATCTTAATGAAGCAGCATTTTTCCTGTCTCTTTGAAGGGGCCATTTAGAGGCAAAACAGTAAAACTAGCACGCGCAGGCACCTTCTATTAGTCTGCTTTTTCTGAGCTCAGCCAACGTCACACAGCGCGTCTACTCTGAGAGGAAGCCAGTTACCTGTCAAAGACTGTTCCTGCCATAAACAGTGTTATGCATACATGCCCCACTACCTCGTTCCACCCGGACTGAGAAGATTAACACTGACAGAAAGAGGTGACAACATAGGAAGCACATTTTACGCCGTCAGTAATCCCATCGTCTCAAAACAGGCATCTCTAACCAACTTGGTAGACTTCATTAAATCAAAGTGAATTTATCCCTATCCGTCGGTCTCGGACTGTACTAGAATCAATACACCTCTAATGTTAACTGACAAACAGACAAATTCTTCTCTGTAATCTGTGTCAGGGATATTCACAAGCTATGGGTAGAAGCCAACAATAGCTATGGCAACAGCTTACATGGGTGGGAAACTCGACTAATTGACCTTCTGAGCTTCTGGGGCTTCATTCTTTCGGTCTGGTGAGTTTGCATAACCACATGGAGATGTCTGCCTGTTTTGTGCGCTGTCCCTAAAGCAGCCAAGATGCTGTTAAGGGACGTGTGCAATGACAGGCTACGAGTGTTTTGTTTCCATAGTGCACACTTGGTTTCAGTTGCGCAGGGTTGTATGTATTGTGTGGGATTTGATATTAGACCAGAGGAAAGAGTACCCCCGGATCAGTGATGCCCCCCACCCCCAGGAGACCCATTAATAAGTAATCTCCTTACTGCAATATAAAAGAGGCTGGAGCAGAGAACACATACCGTCACCCGGAATGATCCTCAGAGAGACTGTGTTCCCGGCCTCCTTGATCAGGTTGACGATGTCCGAGTGGGACTTGTTGGTGATGGAGCAGCCGTTGACGGACAGGATTCGGTCGCCCACCTTCAGCTTCCCACAGCGGTCCGCGGGGCTCCCCTCTATGATGCGACCTATTTTGTGGGGCATGGCCACACATGCATTTCCAGCTTTCAACATGAAGCGTGTGCGTTTGCGGTATGTGATTTGGTCATCGATAACGTTAGTCGATTACGGAGATTAGAGTGGACGGGAGAAGAAGAGACAAGGAGAAAAAAAACAAGAGAGAACAAGGCAAAGGGTTAATCAACCGAAACACCATAGGCCATTCACCCAAAAAGGACTACCCAAGAACCAAGTAACCACTGCACTGGAAACATGATCCTAATCACAGCCTACAGCCCTATTGGTGGACAGACTAGCCCTCACACTAATTGACGGGACATAAATCACAGGGAACTAGTCAGGGCCTTTCGGGACCTTCGCTCCTCAGGCTAACTATGGCCTTGACTCAGCAAAGTGGTTTAGACACTGGACGTAATTTAGATTCTGGCCTGTGGAAAACACTTCTGAAAATGACACAGATTCCTGAAGGGAGACACTTGCAGGAGGTTGCAGACAGAGATGTGCTGGCATTGCAGCGAGCCGTTCCACGTAGTGCAGGCTAGAGGTAAAGGATGGGAAGCGCATGTTGTTTACAGGTCAGCTCTGAATGGACCCTGAGGGGGCGCTCTCTCCCCGTTCCACGCCTTGGCCTTTTTCTTTTGTCTGTTCCTTTCATCCTTCTTTCTCGTCTTCCGTCCTTCCCAAATCCATATTTATCACATCACCTCCCTCCTTTTGATTAAAAACTGCACTTGTGTCCTGCCACTAACTAAATGACCAGGTATAGGACATTATCAGGTGTGACAAATGCCCAGGTGTTAATGCCCAGTCTGCCCAGCACAACGCCCGCCAACGGCAGACAGGAAGAGTCTCCTGGGCTGGAGGGGGAAAAAAGGAGTTTGAAAATGGGTTTGCTTTGCCTGACGGATAGTAGATGCCTTTCTGTTGGACCTTCACCGGCGGGAGACGGGGGGAGAGAAAACCCCCTGTCAGCGTATTCATTCCCCCCATCCCTACAGGGGTGAGAGGGCTCAAGCGGAAGGCACAGCAAGAGAAGGAGACCAGAAGAAGCAGCTATCAAATGATACATGGAGAATATTGGAGACCAGGGGGCCGGAAAACCCAGCTGCATACAGTGCAGATGAACACATTTACGGCCGCCTGCCTGGAAAAAAATCAACAAAGTCCCAGTGGGATATCTGGTGCTTGTATAAATTATACATAAACATATTTTACCAACACTTTCATTTTTTATCGGGCTTCAACTGCAGCCCTGAGGATAAATATAGCCAGGGCTCTTTGCACTCCCACGGTAGCTGAGGAAACATGATGGTAAACCGGTCTGGTAGGGTGGCCCGTGCTGTGGCCTCTGGTCATCAGGTAGGGTCTGGAAGGAGACCTTGGAGCGACATTGCTGTCGCAAACTCATCAGCGGGAACTTGATACCAAATTTGTTCAGAGAACATTTGGAATCCCTCTTTGATGGCTGAGTGATCTTAATGGGACCAATTTCACCAGTTTTCCTTCATACGTAAACGGTATGGACTGCTATAGATTGTGCTCAATGGAACTTCAATTACATGCTGAGTGAATCAGCCGGGGCCGCCACGCCACTAGTCTGCCTCGTAATCTGTGATTAGGGTGTTCTTGATAAAGCATCAGCCAGTCTTATCCCCGGTGGTGAATGCGTCTGGGTACATAGAGATCTGTATCCCTTAGCGCATGACTGTGGAGTTTGTGACCTCAGGGCTGTGTCAAGAAGCCCATGCATGATGAATAGCTCCCCAGCTATCCATACAGTTGGAGCGACTGTCGAAATATTGTAATTCCACCCGCAATAAATGACATAGATCACGTCGCTGAGTGGCAGGCTGCTTCCAGATTTGGGCTGTTTGTTTATTGGAGAGCTGCTCCAGGTTAGGGCTCTATCTTTATTGGAGAACTGCTTGGCACATTTTGGGTGTCCGACAATAGGGCATCACTATTTCCCTGTCTCACACTGCAAACCTGTGGTTATTATCGGGTATAAATGCTACTCCAACACATAAACTACCAAAGCGGCTGTTTATAGACACTAGATATGAAACAATTTCTCACAGCAGGAAAACATTTTCTTGCATCAACAAAATAACATTTTGAATCATGTGGGTTATAATTATATGCATCGGTAAAGACAAGATGGACATTTTAAAGTGGAAATTACATGAGGAATACCAAGACTACACAACAGCCTGGCATTTGGTGCAATGGACAGAAATTCTTTCAACCGCAAATGAAAATACAGATCCGGTAAACCCTTACAGTGACTGCATCCCTAAAAAAACTGTTAGTACTGCAGAGGACCAATGACCACGGCAGAATCAAGTAGCAGAATCAAGTAGCAGAATCAAGCTTCACCCAGATTACCCAGATTTAACGCGATTATTCCACAGTTCAACCCTTAACAAATCAATACTGGTTGTCAGGCAGAACTGGAGACACTTATTTTTTACCATAACCCATATCCCTCTCTGGGAGATTCAAGACAGGTTGCCATAACCACGGCCTGATGCAGCCCATCCCACTCACCAAAAGTAGTCCCAGCGTCAGGCCTGGAGACCGAGGACACGATGACAAATCCGAAGCCTTCGTTCTCTCCTCGTTGAATCTCCACGTCGTACGGCTGCAGAGCCGCGGGGACAACGGCGCTGCCCGAGCCCCCCCCTCCACCGCCACTGCCGATTCCACTGGTGGAACCGCTCCCGGAGCTGACGGTGTTCAGGGAGTTCTGGCTGCCCTGGGGTGTCCGCTTGCCCTCCGTCAGGGATGGGGCCTGCGTGCTGCTGTGGTGGGATGAGGCAGGGGACGGAGGCACGTCGCCCTCTCCTTTTGACACTGAGAGAGAGAGGAGGACAGACAATCCAAAATGCCCAGCAAATCTCTAAGAAAATGTTCCTCACATTGGGCAACAGACACCGTGTATAAAGTCTTCACATTATATTAAATATATCTGTGCCACTGACTTCCAACTTATTATTCTTTTGGGGGAGATTGTCCTTCAAGGTGTCCTGATATGCCAAACGCATATAAAATAGCAGTGAAATGCAGTGTTTTTCAGGACATAAAGGTAACCAGCAAAAACAAACATCACAAAATCATTTGTAGAACCGCTAACGTTTGAGATGGAGACAAGAGTTTGGGGAATTAAGTCTTCGGTTTTTGCTATGAACTTTTAGCAGCATGATACCGGAATACAGTCTAAGGCATTCAGTCCACCCACTCCTTTCAGAAGTAGTCATACTAAAACTCACCTCTGACTCAGTTTATTGGTTTTGTTGTAAGACACCCACATTGTGTCATATGTTTCATATGTGTCATATGTGTCATATGTGTCATATGTTTCAATAAGCCATATTAATGGTCTTTTTCACTAATTAAAATAACAAAATGTTCTATACCCACATGAAATATACAGAAAATCAACCAAGTTTCTAGACAATCCATATTATAACTCTACTGAAACCATCCATACAGTGCTTATGCTTTGTTAAAATTAAAGGAGCGTTAGAGCCTTATTAAATTCAGCCACCGGTCATCAGGTGTCAGCCACGAGCCGTGTCTGTGTGTCTGTGTGTCTGTGTGTCTGTGTGTGTGTGTGTGCGTGTGTGTGTGTGTTGCGTAGGCGGCCTTAGTTGTTAAGTGTGTGGGCAGGGTGTGCACCCCTCCTCACCTCCGTAGCCGGAGCTCTTGCGTCGGACGGTGAGGTTGACGTGGCCCTGCTTGGCCGCCTGCTGCATCAGCTGCACCACCAGCTGGTGAGACTTGCCCACCACCGCCGTGCCGTCCACACAGATGAGCTCGTCCCCCGAACGCAGGCGCCCGTCCTCATCCGCCGCACCGTACTTCACTATGTGGCCAATGTAGATCTACGAGACAAGTTGCGTACATCAGCGCTGTACCTCCCTATTGGTGCCGATCTACAGAATAGAGGTATGAAGGCGGCCATTGCAAACTTCGGTATGTGCCCTGCGTAGATCTGTGACACCATTCAAGTAGGAGCCCCAAGCTTTGAAGGACAATTAAAATATTGGACGTGTGGGTGTGTGTCTATAGGAAATGAATATGGGGCTCGGCGTAGAAAGAATGTATGTGATTATACTACACATTGTATTTCGATGGCTTTAAAAGATGCTGGTGCTCTTGTGACAGAATGGTCTGTGTCCTAAATCTCAACTTTTTGGGGCAGAGGATATCATTGGTCAAACGGGCTCAAAATCGGTCAGACAAATGGAAATGAATTCGGTAGGGAATGAACAAAATGTTGAATCCTAGCACAATAAAAAAGCATTGGGGAATCATATTTTCCTTCTACCTTTCGAAGAGGCAATGCGTGAACGCTGTTTGTATGTCTGTTGCTACCACGTTGTGTAACCATTAGCAATTATGCTAATGTCATAACTGTCTTCAGGGAGATAGGAAACTTTCCCAAAAACCTCAATTAAATTATTTAAAATTATCATTTAGCAAAATCTGCAGTCAAATGTTCCCTAAAACATTGCTAACCAAGTGTATTTTTCCCCCTAAACCACAAAAGTTGGCTCCTGATTTGATTGACACATTGTTTGTAGATGTTTTTATATACATCTTTTTTTGGACCATTTGGACCAACTCTGTGCTGTATATTAGAGCGTCCTTGGCACTGATAACCATTAGCCTCTGGGGTGTAAATGCTGCCTGCAGCATCGCTCTGCTTCTTTGTCAATCTTCACATAAACCAAAGGCTTCTGGGCAAGGACCTTACTTCGCTAACAAGCTGTCTAAATGAACCTCACAAAAACAACATTCAGGCTCACATCAAACAGAGACTGCACACGTCATCTCACTTAGTTAGACACAAAGATGAGACGGACTGTTAAGACAGACATAAGACATTGCAGACAGTTAGATAGTTGGACAGAACAAGCAAAGCAGAAGGAAGACATCAAGGCTGACAGTTAATGGCAGTTTGTTAACCATCATGGTAAGAATGTTGTGGAAGTGTATGCGAGTGTGTTGATTACAAAAGACAGCCCGAAGGCAAGACTCTAACAGAAAACAGTGATTGAAGATGTAATTGACCATGGTTCATTCTGCAGAGTAGCTGGCTAACATTTTCACATGAAACAGTGCTGTTTATTCCTCTAACATTGCTAACTGTTGATTTGTGATATAACAGGATTAGTATTAACCAGGTTTCAGTCGTAGTTAATTTTGTCTCTCAAGTCTTAAATAAGGGGATGCTGTGCCTCAAAGGCATTACATAAGATAGATGACAAAAAAGATGACAGACGAGACATGGTGGAGGGATACTCACGGGTTCTCCTGGCTCATTTCCTCCTAAGATGCGGAACCCAAAACCTGTGTCCTTCCGCCAAAGGAAGATCTCCTGCTCCTGGCAATCTGGAACTGAACAGAACATGAACAGCCAGCGTTTAGTAGAAGTGACACAGGCAGGTGACTTGAGACTGAGGAAGTGACCTGAAATAAAGTTCAGTATTTAATCCCGTTCAGCAAGATTTTGTAATTAAACCGTCGGGCATGAAGCCCACTCTCTCCATCACTAGGGACTGTTGTTTTATGCTCTCAGGTGCAGGACAGGAGGACCAAGCTAAGATGCATGTGCTGTCTATAGGAATGTGACCTTTTTCACGCTCGATCTGTCTCTTTGTTTTCCTGTTTCCCTCTTTGGAACAATCAAACGTACACAGTGCGTGCGCGCGTACTCACACATCCACCCACGCACACACACACAAACACATCTGTAGGCCTCTGGGGCCATGGCACGCTCTTGAAGGACACATTTAGTGTCTGTCTTTGTGCCAAAGGGCCAATCAGAACATAGGACATTCCTCCTGACCCGTCATTTGCTCAAAGGAAGTAGGATGAAGTCCGCCGTCCGCTACATTATTCCTCAGCTCTGGGTTTGCGTGTGTACTGGATAATTCATTAACCATCCAGTGCTCCCTAACACCGGTGAGATGTCCCAAACAGGTCAAATGTTACTTGTTTTACTATCGCTGTTACTCACAAGTGGATCTTGTACACACACACACACACAGACACATCAGACAAAATGTCCTCTGCAGGAGGGTCACAGCATGATCTCATATTTCAAGCCCAGAGTTCGTATCTGTCCCACTCCTGGTTGTCAACACCAAAGCCACAGGGCGCCAAGGTACTGCCACTACCAGCCTGTACTCCGCTACATGGAGACACACACAGACCAACCAGCAGTAAGCGCCCAATATCTCCCTCCGCATGTCTTGTGCTTTCATCTGCCTTATTCCAGCTCCAATCCATACCGATAATGTAGTCCGCTGAAATGCTAAGAGCAGCTCGGCGGTGGAGGGCTTCGTCTCCTTAAAGGGTCATCAAACAGATCTACCAATCAGGCTGAGCTTAAAGCCGCCCTCACCGGGCCCAGTTAATATTTAATCAGCAGCAGACCTAGATTCTACTGGCTCTGCTTTACAAGTGTTACTGCATGCTAACAGCCCCCCAGCATTACTCACTGACACACAGACACACACGAGCTGCATTTCAGGCATGCGTAATGTGCGTATGTTTCTGTCAGGTACATTTTAAATGCACTGGAAATGTAAACCCGTTACCATTGACATCGCACGCGTGCAACGCCGTGTCACTTACAGATTGCAAATGGCAGTGGGGGAAAAGCAACAACATTACAAGCCACTACATTAACATTTGTCTGCTTGTCTCCCCCCTCCGAGCCAGTCATGTTGTTTGCGGTATGTAATGATGCAAATGACCAGACCCCTAATTTACAGAATACATGTTTTTTTTTTTGCAATCATTGTATTGCCCCCGAGATGAATGGCCCATTGTTTACAGAACAAACAATTTCCCTCCAGAGACTTCTGTAGTGGGTATAAGTACTGGGGGGGGGCGCTTCCTCTACGCACTTCATGAATAATGGAAGACCTGAGATGTGATTGCAAAGATTGGGGTAGCTTCATGATCAGCTTTAACGGTTGGAGATCAGTGTACAGCACCTTCCAGTGCTGGTTTTTAACCAAGTCTCATTTTTGTTTATGGATATTTCGCTCATAAGGCTTTGCTTTCTGCACACATCTATGGAAATGTTTTTACGCTTTTACTTCATACCCACCAATCACAGTCAACTCACTTGCACTTCTGTACTCTTGCCCAAGCTGCACGAAAATAGCTAAGTGGTGGGCTCAGGTCAACAGTACACAAACCATATTCCATTCTGAGCTGTCTGCATGGTGTGTGATCTAACGACACACACACACACACACACACACACACACACACACACACACACAGTTTGGAAATGCTGGTGCTTCATACTCTGGGAGATCTCAATACAGTCACAAAGCTACGTTTCAAAGAGTCTAAAATATATATATATATATATATATACTATATAAACTCTTCGAAACACCTTTTGTCACAGTCAGGTTTGACTCATACACTCATACTTGCTGTGATGTTCCTACAAAGTACTTAATGCTTCGCCTTTGGGATTCAGTGCAACACCCACACACTAAAACAAACTCATACGCTCGAGTCTATTCCAAACTGGGCAGTTACAAAACTTTCTTTTGTTCATCATTTGTTCCAATAAGGCGTTGATATATTTCATTCCGAGTCGACTCACGTCTGCTCTCATACATGCTCCTGGATTGGGCCCAGATTTTGAAGGGGTCCGGCTTCTTCTGGAGGGTCATGGTGCCATCTCCAGGGTCCTGGGTGGGCAGCGGAGGCAAGCAGGGCAGTGGCTGGGTCGGAGCGGCCGGAAGGGGGGCAACTGCCTCGCTGGGCATGTTGGAAGGGGGGTGACTGGGGGAGTCGGTGTGGGCACTGCGATGGCTGCTCACACTGTGCTGGGAGCTGCTCTGACTGTCCTTCCTCTCCAGCTGCTGCTGGATGGACAGAAAGGGGGGGGGGCATAATAAGACATGGTCGGAGAGAAGCCGTGGTGGGGAAGGGGAAAGGGGGGGAAAGACAAAGGACCAGTAAGATTGAAAGAAGACAAGAAGAGAGATGTGTATGAAGGGAAGGTAGTAGAAGAGCGAGAAGAGATGAAGGGAAGAATATTCCAAGGTTATCGTCATAGAAACAACGAGTGAATTGAGTGTGTCTCTTCTAGTTGATGTGGTGAAGAGATGGTTTTCATGATGCCCACACACAGAACACTCACTGAATGTATTCTACACCCTACATTCATGTCTGCCCATTCAATATTAAGATACTGTCTTTGATTTCAGATTCATGTATGCAGTCCAGTATAAATCAGTGGATACTGTATAATGAAACCTAAGACTGGAGTACATTTTTTGTGAGCTAATCACATCTAAATAGACTGTGAAACCCATGGGATATACAGGTCGAGGTCAAGCCAAGGAAACTATCATCAAGTTGTATCGGCACAATTAAGACATTTCACAGTTTAATTTGTTTTGCTACGGTTAATCAGATATAGAGGAAACCTGTTCACATTTCAACATAAACTTGTTAGATCTGAAAAGAAAAACACTTTGATTTGATGAAGGGGGAGTGGCAAATATGCATAGACAATTGGGTTGCTCCTGGACATGGCTGTGTCCTCTGAACAGAAAAGCTCTTAAGACAAGGTGTTAGCAACAGGTGGCCCAAAATTTAGTGCTGTACTATTTCCTCAAAATAAAATAGGAGACACTGATACATTGTCAATGTTATTAAGTTATGAATTATATGTATATATTTTCTTATCTCTTTCGGATTTAGTTGTGGTTGCTTTGTACTGTACATAACCTCAGTAGGCTACAGCCTAGCTGTAACCATTGCCATTTCTCACTAATCTCTACTAATCAAGTATCCTGTCTTCCAGTTAACAGGAACCACAAATTGATGTCTTTTATACCTGTATTATAGAAATATATATTGGCACCTTTGATCAATCACTTGAACAAATGCACATTGATCAGTGTAGAACGTTACCTACTGATTGGAAGTCATGCGTTATTCTCTTCTGTGTGTCAGTATAACGCAGTTCAATCATTTTAGCAAAGATTAAACATCATGTGACATGTAAGGGTACCACTCACATAGAAATGAGCGTAACATGATTATTACATTATTTCAAGTTCTTTGATACATGTGAATGGCTCTGAGTAGAAGTTGCATTTTGACACTGGTCAATGTTTAGCACAACCAAATTAAATCAACGACTTACTATGGTGCTGAGTCACAACTAGCGTAGCGTGTCACACGTAGTCACTTTTCGATTCTCTAAATCATGCATTCAAGCACCCAAACAATAGCCGGCATTTATGCATATCCTCATTCTTCTTCAAACTAGGTTATTGTTTTTACTTCGCAGTATAATAGTGATGACAAAATAAATGTTATGCATGAAATTGTAAGCTGCATATCGTTTTCTGTTTTGACTTAACAAGAGTTTTGAAAAGGGGTTTGGCGGAATTTTAACTTTTCCAAGGTAGGATAGACATTTGTCGCCTCAATGAGTTGGCGACTGGAGACAGTGGACTCGACTATTTTCAGCCTACGTCACAGAGAAGATTTTGGAATAACTTCTACAGACATGATTATGACTAGAGATTTCCCACCTCCCCAGATCCGGACTTTAACCAATAGTCGTTTTTTTACAACATCTTTGCCCTAGACGAGACACCAGGGAATGCTATGGGCTGAGTTCCAATTACAACTTGGCGTCTGCTCTGAGCAAGTATTGATTTCTCATCACCTTAAGATGAGTTGTAAAGACAGGGATGCGTTTGCTCTTTAAACCTCTAAATAAAGTGACTGTCCCTGGGGAGACCATCCCACTGCTCCAGCTGAGGTAGCTAGCCAGTCTGTCTCTGCTCCACTCCTTTCACTGCTCTGGGATCAACCTTCTGACTTATTCCCAAAAAATAGCCCCGGCTTTTCCTCTGGTCTCCCTCATCCTCTTCAGTCTCCACCTCTATCAATAATGTTTTATATTTCCCCTTTCCTGGTGTTAGCCGATTCAACTACAGCCTCTCGCCTCTGTCATCCCTTTCTCTATGTCCTCATACCTCCTTCCCCCTCATCCGTGACCTGACCAGCTGGTCGCCATTAGGACCGCTCAGTGAGGGAGCCCAGGGCCACTCGTAATCACTCACGGTTTGACAGCATGGGGGGGCACAGCGAGAAAGGCAGGAGAGAGAGCGGCGAGAGGAGAAAAGGGGGTCCAACGGAACGAGGTAGAGAGTCAGTCAAACACAGAGGGGATACATAGACGAGGAAGGCTGGATGCAAAGCTGAATAGTAGATTAGAATCTTTTAGCCCTCCCCAAGCTCCCCCTCCCCCGCCACATCCATCCGGTAGAAAGCGTGGGGCATGCACAGTGGGGAGTAACACCACAGTGGAGGAGAGATGACAGGAGGGGATGAAAGGGAGGGCAGTTCTGTTGTACTCACCACCAGCTTAGGGCTCCTCTTGGCCGGCACCACTCCTGCAAAGCAGCGGCAGAGAGACAGAGAAAGCATCAATGACTGGCGTTACCCCCCCCAACCGTAACGACCGCTTCCAAGGACGAAGGGAGGGCTGGACGACGGCTGCCGCTGCAGGGCTGAGCTAAACCGGCTCTCCCTCTCACTTCCACTTTTCCTCAGAGCGCCGCTGAGCTGTCGCGGGTCTGCCGGAACGATCGCCTCCTTGCACTGGGCTTGTCTCTGCTGTGCTCACCTCTCTCTCTCTATCTCTCTCTCTCTCTCTCGACTGCTATTAGGACAGCAGGCACTGATCCATCTGCGTTATCAAGGCCCCCTGACTGATGCTGCAGCTGTAAACATTTTCTCCCGTCCACCAATCCAGAGAGAGAGAGAGGGAGTGAACAACAAGGTGCCGTGCGACCAAACCGCCGAGTGAGCCCAACAGAGCGGCGGGTCATTTGGACCCCGCCAGGGCCGCGAGACAGATCGCTCTGCGGGTTGTATCTCAACTGTAACCAGCCAAGGAGCCCTGGACATGGAGCATGATATGCGAGGCCAGTGTCAGCTCCTCTCTCACCGAGAGCATCTTCTGAACATCTCTGGTGGTTCACCTAGAGCCGGCGGTAGCTCCCTGCGCTCGATGCTTTGCACACTGAAAAGCAGAACTGGTCGTTCTCCCTCCCTCTCGCTCTTTCTACCCTCTCTTTCTTTCCCTATGCCCTACCTCTCCTCTTCATTGCACAGTTTGGCTTGCTTGCTGACAGCCACCCCATCCCCCCACCTCTTTAGCTCTAGAGTGAGCTAGCGAGCAAGCACACACACACACACACACACACACACACACACACACACTCTCATTCAGGAGATGAATATAACACCTAATGAAATATTCACTATATAGAGAGTCTATATAGAGAGTCTCCATATTGGGATAGTGAAAACAATAATTAACATGTTATTTCCACCAAATAATATGCCTGAATTTCCTGCCTGGTCAGTGTCTCTGGACCCTACCCCCATCCCTTGTTTTTATGTTGCATTAGTTTATGTGACAGGGGACTAGGGTCAGTCAAAAATACATGCTATTGGATCAAAAGAATGCTCATTCTTACATCTTTGGTGTCGACTTGAAACTTCATGAGAACCTGACTCCTAGCTGTCCCAGTCGAAGGTCCAAAAGGTTTTGTGTGGCAAATCTAGCTTCTGCCTGATGATCCCTGTCATTGCCCACCTGATCAACCCTTTCCTTGTCCATCTGGTCATATGTCCTTATCTACCTGGTTGTGCAGCGGATGTGGATTTGGCCTAACGACTCTGGATGTAGCCGACCTGTATTAAATAACATGCTGATGATCTGAACATGCCAAACTATTGGTGCTATCCGTATTAGCATCTTGTGACAAGGGTTTGAAAAAAACGTTGGATCTGACTGATACCCATATTGTTTCGTGGTCAAATCTAACTCTGTGTTGTCGAATCTCAAAAGCTTCTGATTTGTATTATTTAAAAGATATTCAAGATTCACTTAATGTAGTGAGTGAATAAATAGTAAATGATCCACCCGTTTTTCTGGAATCCATGACAACAAGCACCAGCAAAGCAACAGAGTGAAAAGAACTCTAGCATTCCCCCACACCCCCTTCTATGTATATCACTTAAACAGGCAGTGTATGTTGTGGATGTGGATATAAACCTGTATATTAACAAAAAGGGACACTCCAGATTGTAGGCTAATCAAGTTAGACAGGTGAAGGAGCCTGACACTTGGTTTTTGTCAAACTACACCGCGCTGCTTAACATGGTGGTGAAAGAAGGCATCTGACTGCAGCTGGAGAAGGCATTACTAATAATTTCTGGTGGGCTTTTGATCCCTGAGGCGTCTTCATCAACAGTACCTGAGCTCTGGCTCCCTCCCTGCATGCCATAAACCTTAGATGATGAGAACCCTGCTCTTAAATCTCCAACTGATTTAAGGTCCATGTGTGGCCGGCACACCCTCAGGCTGTCACTGCCCTGCAACCGAGCAGGAACAAGAAGCCACGACAAACACGGACCGAACGTTCGGGAATTGCACTGCAGATATCAACAGGACATTCTGGAAACGTTTAGCACATGACATGAGCATCTATATCTTGTTCTTGTATTCTTGCTTTCCATTTCTCTTTCTGTCAATCACCTTGCTGTTATGGTGAAAATCTTGAAATGTTCAAACTTTCTGTCGCTGCAGCAACGCCCCTCTCTACGCGCCTCAGAATTGATCATGGCACACTTTCTCCACACGTATCTCGTTCCACCTCTCCCTCCCACTTTCCCACCCCCTCTCTCACACCCCCTCCTTTTTTGCTCAGAGGAATTGCCAGTAATGACACGGAGTGGGAGAAATGGCGTAGTTAGTGCACAGATGACAGCGTGGATGAAGAGTGTCAGAGTGCATATACCGCTGAACAACCGGTTAAAACAGGCGGCTAGGCCAATGATTCCAAAAATGTTGTTCAGCCTTCCGACCATCTATTACGACTCTAAAATAGATATTGATTTTCTGATAAACAGGTGGCTAAAGCACACAGATTTGCGGCGAGGCTGGCACTAAGGTGGATGTACGCATGGAAATGAAAAACAATCAATCAAAAATAATAATGGAGGTAATTTCTCAATGCCCATTGAATGCCCACTACTACTGCGTAATGGACCCGGGCTCAGCAGTCAGCCAGCTTATGTCAGCAGCAGATTGGCATTTCATACTGTGCTAATGCATGTTTGACTTGAAACCACTTTGTTATGGAGGTACACGTATCTCAGTTCTGTCCATGCTGCTGCTGTGTGTTAAATATGAACATGCCCGGATTACGTTCAGACCGTTAATCCACAAGGAACCAGAGGAGATTCAACGTCATGCATTCGAGGAGGGAAGTACACATTACTGAACACACACAAACGGGCATTCACACATTCCCTGACACACACACACACACACACACACTGTTTAACAGGACAGAAGCTATCCGGATGGCCTCGTTTTTGCTACAGCCCGAGAGGCACCTACATCCCTCAGAGCGACGTGGACGTCCAGCACAGTCACATGGACGTCCTTGCTAGGGGGAGCCCTCAAGTGAATGCTCAGCAGAACTGACGGCAGTAGGGGCTACATCCCCCAGAGCGATGTGGACGTCCAGTATGGTCACCAAGACGTCCCTCGCTAGGGGGAGCCCTCGAGTGGATGTTTAGCAAGATGGACGGGCGATGGGTGATATTGTATTGCCAGTGGAGGGTCCAATCAGGAAGGCCAGCATAGGCTCACTCAGTCAGCATTTCCTATTTTTTGTCCTACGATTTGTCACAAATTCAGTTTTTTATAGGCTATGTTCACATACAATAAAATCCAATATTTTTTTTTATCAATTGATATAGATAATAAACATTCCATTTTCAGCTGCTGTCTCATCCCAAGTCTGCACATAAAGCAAACTATCACGATGACAATTTCATAGGACTCTTAACATTTCATATTTTAATTAGAGTAAACATTTTCATCTGAGGATGATCTCTGCAAGAAAGCCGACGGCTTCGACTGTGCATGTTGTATCAAGTAAACTGTGTACACAAGGCAACATTTGCAGCAGACGTGCAATTTGCATTTTAATTTGTAGACAGTGGTTTTGGTAGCCAAGTTTATTTCTTGGCCAATGTAGTAAAAATTCTACACTTTAGTTATAAAAAAATGTTATGCTTTGATTAGGTTTTGTATTTTTATTTTAACATAAAAAAATAAAGAATTTTTAATACATTTTTATTCATATAAGTTAATGCTGTCATTGTTTTGATTGAGACTGGAATTTATATTTTAAAATTAAAAATTGGACTAAGTGGAATTGTATTTACATGTCTTTGTTCATAATTATTTTCTATTTATTTGTTTTGGTGGGATTTTGAATTTCTAATAAAAAATTTGAAAGAAATCAATTACATATTTTTGTGTGACTTAATTGAAACAAGATATTTAGAAATAACTATTAGCCTATTATTAATAACTTTGACATGACAAAAGTAGGAAAGAAGTAAGGTCATTTTCGCCCTAAAACAAAACATAAAAACCCTTCTTATAATCGTAAGAAAACAGTGCAGCCAAGCCTGAATTCTAGCATGAACATCACAGAAAGAATACATATTGCCATAGGATTTTAATCATAATTTGATGGATGATCGCTTCACAGTAAACTCCATTATAATTACATTCAAAATATGCTCACAGGAAGACATCCAGGTTCCCTCAAT
>JACXGJ010003378.1:35079-54471 GCA_016801105.1 Esox niger
TCCTGCTCAACATCACTCATTGCCCATCTGTCCTGCTCAACATCACTCATTGCCTGACCTTCCTGCTTAGAATCACTCATCGCCCGTCCGTCTGCCTAGACATCCACTCGAGGGCTCCCCCTAGCAAGGACGTCCATGTAATCGTACTGGACGCCGATGTCACTCTTAAGGATGTAGCCCCTACTGAATAGCCCTTCAGTACTGACTGCATGTACAAACACGGGACACAATCTACATACAAACACACACATATACAATGTGCACCAACTGAGATTCAGTGCCTTGTGAAAGTCTACATACCCTTTGGAGTTTTCACATTTCGTTCCCTTAAAATATACTCCTTAAGAAAGCTGAAGTCATCATGTGAACTTTGCACAAGTTTTATTCTATACTCAGCCTTGTCTCAGGGTAGTTGATGATCTGCTGATGTCCCTTTTGTAAGTCCTCAGCTTTGGCAAAGTGGGTTGGTTCACCCTGTCCAGGGATATTGTTTGGTAGGGTCCCAGTATCCTCTGATCTGCCCCGCTCAGGCCCACTATCTTTACTGTCAAGAATGCAATTTAATTTAAATAACATTAACATAAAATGTAAATGACATTTTTGATTCACACAAGCAATGAGTAACTCTCGCCAGACTACTGCATTGAAATAATAAATTGCCTTTTTGTCACGTATACATCTATTTCAGTACATTTCTTTGTGATAATAATGTATTATGTTGAATACAAACTTTTTATTAGCAATGACAAATTAGTTGTTTTTGCTTACTGGCAGAACACAGAACAACTCATCACCACAGCCTCAGCATTATACAGTAACCAGCTTCTTGAAACTCCTTGATCTCCAAAACTCAAATTCTCACAGTATTATTTGTCTATGTGATGCTACAAACATGTTTTTATGCATTGCAATAATGTCATCCCTTTAAACCAGTATCTCTTCCTTGTCAAGTTTCCTAACATGATTTGACAATACTTACATAACATAATTACTCCTCCTCCATTAACCCTTCCCTAAAACGTAATGAAAAGCCTCCCAGATTTATAACAAAACCCTCTCCAAAGCAACTAAACAAAAATCAAAATAACAATAACATAAAAAATCTGATTGTTTTATATTAGAAAGATTTTTTATATTCTCTACAATAAGCTCTTCTCAATGTGCTCTATCTTATAATATTCTTTACCTAACATAATGTATTATTTAAATAGTAATTAGTTTAATTTCCATTTTTCCCCAGTTAGTTTTTTCTTTGAAAATGTACACAATACACACTACACATCAGACCTTAATTTTGAACACAAAATACAAAAAAAATATGTCTTATTTACTGCCGAATCTCTGTTACCTACATGACGCTAACCCATTGTAGCTATAACGTTGTGGAATTTAGCTAGCTAGCTTCTAGTTGCATCTTGGTTTGTTGCTCAAACGATGGCTACATTCTTTTTATCTATGGTGATGGCCACTTACTGACAGTTCAACACAAATGTGCGCATGCACAGCCACAGTTACTTTTCTCTGACGTCACTTGATAGCTTGATACTCCGAACGTTTTGATGCTCTGCTAATAAAAATACATTGAAAAAAATGTATGTCATAAAAATAGTCACAATTTAGCAGCGCCGCTCTCTGCTGCTCTAATTACAAGATAAGGGAAACATTGAGTGCAAACATTTACTGGTTGACCAGTGTGGTGGACAGCCTTCTGAGATTTAATCGCCAAACATAAAAGGAGGACTTGAGCCTGAGGACCACCCTTCAGTTGGGCAGATGACTGTCCAAAGTCCACCTTGATGTGTTGCTGATCTAGATTCTGCCTGACATCTCTCTTGCTGCCGCTGCCCTCAGCCCACTTGATAGTCCGAATGTCCACCTGCTGATCACCATTCTCCCTCATGACTCCTGCTGTTGCTGCCCAGATCCCACCTGTTTCTGTTGCTATTTTGGTCTCAACCTCAAGACTTCCATATGATAAACCAACTGGCATTTACATTTTCTCACAAAGATATGACCTTTTGCACCCTCGTTTCCCAGGCTTTTCAGCATCTTATTGCTTGTTCGGTGGACTTTTTGTGTATGATGGGCTCTATAAAATGTATTGTACTATGGAATCGTTGTTGTCACAACGCTAATGGCCAGTAAGGCTGATGAAGAGCAGTTGATGGACAACAATATTCAAACCTTGACTCCATCAGGACTGAGATCTCTCAGGAACATTCACCACTTCTTGGGAAGTTATTCTGGGTTGTTTCTGATATAACAACACAATTGTCTCACTGAACAATGTATTTCAATCTCAGGGGTTAGACTTTCAGATGTTCAATGCAGATTTCTCTTTCACTTTGAATTTGTTAACCTGTCTATTTTCCATTATGGTTGTGGAAGCATGGTCTGGGCATTTTGTTAGCATTAAAATACAGAATAAAAGGAGAAAAAGACCATGTAAAAAGGGGAATAAACTGCCCAGTCCTATCAAAACATGACACTGGGATACATTTGTATTTTTCTCTGGAAAAATTGCACAATTCTTCTAAAGACCCACGAGAATTGCTTTCAAAGAGGTGTTGAGTGCTGGTTTGTCCAACCTCCTTCCAGTCTTAAATTACAAACACAGTTTGAATATTGTGGTCCATCCATGATTTGGAACCAAGTGATTCTTCCAAAACAATGGATACATATTTTTCCCCAGCTGAAAATGAATGGAATATTATTCAAAATGATTCACAACTGTAATGGCTGGCATTACCGTTTCCAGCAAGTAATAACACTGGGGTGTTAAGACATATATAATCAATACCCCGTCATTCTGCAATTCTTAGTCATTTGGAAAATGTTCTATAATTTTATTTTTCAGAGAAGATTGTGTAGGACAAAAAAAACATTAAAATTGGTTAAATTGGATGTCAGCAAATTGTGAATACTGCAGGGGATTTGTAGACTTTCATTAGCAACTGACTCTATGCGCATGTGTGACTGTGCCTGCACAGTATGTACATACTCATTAAAGCTTTCCCCACATCTACCCAATACACACTAACCCCCTGAGTCCAACCAACACACACGCCGGGTCCGAGTCAAAAACTGTTCACACTCCTGCTTCCACCTGCCTGCCTGAGCCCAAACGGCCGAATGACAACCAGTCTCAGCACAATACTCCTAAACAGAACAATGAATCCTTTGGCCCATCGTGGCGTTAAAAGGCCCCTTGCATTGATCACTAAGGATACAATACAGATCTAGTCAAACTTAGTCTTGTGAATACGTAGCATGTAGCCTGAATGGCTAAGAGGTCTTGGTCATTGTGATACTAATGAGTGAGGAAATAAATTGTTATAGAGTGAAAGAGTAGAGAGCAGCCAGTTAGTTGACTTGTAATGGACTGAGGTCTCTGTACAACAGAGTCCAACTTAACACTTGGCTAGAAAGAGGGACAACTTGGTCTCAATGTCAGAGCCACCCAACTAACTGATGGGACATTGAGCCCTTTAGCAGACACCCATCCTGAGCGACTTACAGCTAGTGCATTCATCTGAATATAGATAGTTGGAACAGACACTAGTAATGGAACTTTCTCCCTCAGTAAAGAAGCTATGAGAAAAGTCTGAAAAGACAAAAGAACCAAGTACAGGTTACTACAAGTGAGATCGTAGGGAGTGTGTTTGTCATGCAGCCATACGTGTGAGAGTTTATGCATTTAGACATACTGAGACATTTAATATGCTGATGGCTTTGGGCTTGTGTGTTAACATGTATGTCTGCATGTGTGTGAGTGGGTGGGGTGGTTATACACAAAATATTATCTGGCCATCTGTCACAGTATGTGTGTGTGTGTGTGTGTGTGTGTGTGTGTGTGTGTGTGTGTGTGTGTGTGTTTGTGAGAGAGAAAGTGTGAGAGAGCCGGAAAATAACCGTGTATGTGTGCGTGGTTGAGCAGAAACTCTCCCCCTCTGTTCAGGTAAAACACAGATGTAGGATTTTGAACGTGCATGTACAGTGTATGTCAACATTAGATTTAGCAATGCAGAATTGTAAATAGGAAGTGGGTGTTTGTGTGGGTGTACATGACATGCATTCGCCTATAGCGGTACGACAGCAGTGATTGAATAGCTCGCTGTTTCTATGCTCTGTTCAGACTGTGTGTGTGGCCTTGGTTGTTTTCAGCAGTGCCCACACTAAGATAATGAATGGCCCCCTTTCAACTGCCCATAAATCACTGTGCAACAGGAACTCACGAAAAAAAAATCCTTTTAGCTAACCAAAACTCTTTACCTATCTGCCTCTCCATCTCTTCCTCTTTACCTTCTTCTGTCTCCTACCTCCCACCCTCGCTCAGTCCGTCACAGTCATCCTGTGATCCTATCGTCACCCAGGGGACAGTTCCTTCTGAGGAGCATCGCCATGGCAACAAAAGGCAAGGCAAGATGGAAGACATTAACGACTCACCTCTCGCAGTGAGCAGGGGACCGGTCATGTTATATTGTGTGTGGAAGGGTGTGAGTTGGGCAGAGGTTTTCGTGAAAAGGCTTTGGCTGGATTGATCTGTGGAGAACGGCAACCAATTTAGAAATAATAAAATAATGAATTTTCATCTGTGGCCCATGTGGAGCTTGTCTAATTGGCTGATGTAACCACCGGACCATCTAAAGTTCACGACATCATAACTTTCTGTGCATTAAAATAAACTGACAATGCATGGATATGGACGTGCCAACTATTAACGTACAACTCCTATTGAAAAAGCATCAGGAATCACAGATCCGGATCAAATCCGTGTTCTGCTTTGGCCAGGCCACAAATGTACTGTATGTTGAGCTGAAATGTCCCCCTCCCCCCTCTCTTCATACTACTATATCTATTTCTTATTCAAACCTAGGACCCACATTCTTCAGGATGTCCTAAAAACCAAGGCGTTATTGAAGTCAATGCAGATGTGATTGTTCTGCTTTTGAGAAAACACAATATTGTACATCTGGGCAATATTGTGTTTTGTACAGTGGCTAATGAATTCTTGACATGTCTGCGTGTGCTTTTTTCCTTCCACACAAACGAGCTGAAGAGAACTCCAGGCGCTCTTGCATGATGAGAATAAATTGTTGAAAGGGTGTATCATCTTAACCAGTGTTTCTGACAATGTGAACGGGTGACAGTGAAGTGACGTTTGGCTAATAACCCTGTCAGCTCTATCTGACAGGGCAGACCAATCCCAGCAGTTGTTTGTCTTTCAGTTATTCAGTATTGAAATAAGGAGTCAAAACTTAACCAAGACAGCTTGCTACTGGATTCTAGTTGTATGTACATGTACAGCAGTTTGCTTACTGCAGGATGGGAAGCTGTTGACATGATGTCATGACATGATGTCATGATGCACACCTTCTGCGTGTTTCCTGTGACCTTGGATTTTCTATTCCCCACCCTTCCTCTGACTCAGTAAAGACTGATTGATGACTTACAGCGGAAGTCTGCTGCTTTGTCCTCTTCATCATCCCTCTCTTTTCTAAACCAACCTCTTCTATCATCATTGAGTCTCCTACTCTTCCTCCTAATAATGATATGCCGTTTTTAGCAGAAACTTTTGACCAAAACAATTCATACCCTTTCTAACTTAGACTCAACAGTCAATTTAACCATAATGTGAATTTTTTGCCTTTTCCATATGCGCCAAATATCCAAAATACATGTTTTACAAATGCAAAAAGAGGTTTGAAGTAACAATAAGGCCATCTACCAGCATAAAATCTGTAAAATAACAGTATCGCCCTCTTATTGAAAAGCCCACCTTCGAGAGTGGGAAAACAATTTGTCAAGAAAGTTGCCTTCCAGTCAGGATGTATTCTTCACAAACGCCAGAGAACATTTGTCAACCTGGCTATCCTGCAACAATCTGGCCAATAGAACATTGTTGAGACAAGTCCAATGGCTCAGTTGAAATAGACTACCATATCTACCCATTGTGATCAAGCAATTGACAAAACACAATGGTCACAATAATTGCTATAAAACATAACTCCATCCATTTTCAAATCAGAAAGCAGGCTTGTTAAATTTATGACATCATCAGTTGAACTTCCCAGGTGTGACAAAATACTGCTGTGGTGCATTATCAAGTATGGAACACCTCCAGTCAGTCAGAACTATGTATGAAACCCCTCCAGTCAGTCAGAATTATGTCTGAAACCCCATCCAGTCAGTCAGAACTATGTCTGAAACCCCTCCAGTCAGTCACAACTATGTCAGAAACCCCTCCAGTCAGTCAGAAATATGTCTGAAACCCCTCAAGTCGGTCAGAACTATGTCTGAAATCCCTCCAGTCAATCACAACTATGAAACACCTCCAGTCAGTCACAACTATATCTGAATCACCTCCAGTCAGTCAAAACTATATCTGAAGGTCCTCCAGTCAGGCAAAACTGTATCTGAAACCTCCAGTCAGTCACAACTATATCTGAAACAGCTCCAGTCAATCAAAACTATATCCAAAACACCTCCAGTCAGTCACAACTATATCTGAAGCACCTCCAGTCAGTCACAACTATATCTGAAGCACCTCCAGTCAGTCACAATGATATCTGAAACAGTCATGATTATCTAGAGAAACTGAAAAAAATACTAACCCCAAACAGTGTCTAGCAGTGGATTTTCACTTGAAAGAGGACCATACAAACATTGCCCAAAACGTGTTTATGAAAATGTACTACAAGTTTTAAGTGAAAGAGATAATAGTCCTGCCATAATGCCTATTTAGAATACCTGCCATTAGAAACCCAATGCTCTACCCACTGAGACACACATGACCATCCTACATTCACCATATTGGATTCCTTCCCCTTTCACCACCCTCTGCCCTCCCATCCGCAAAGCTGTTGTTTGTTTTGGGTTATGAGTCTCTCTTGCTTCGAATCACCAGGAAGGTAGCTGCGTCCTCCTCTGACCCCCACCCAGATTGCTGCCGACTCCCTCACGCCGACAATGTCCTCAGCCCGCCTCTCACCTAATCCCACCCTCTCCTCCGGTGAAACACGCCCACGCTACCTCAGATCCTTATCAGCAGGAAACCGACTGCGGTCCTCACCTGGGTGTAGTCGTGTAGCGGCCACCTGGCCTTTATGGTAAGGGAGGTCGTCAGTGTCTGCCCTTGTAGCCTGGCCCCCCATGTCGTTCCCCCTGCGGAGGGCCATGCAGCAGAAGACTGGCTGTGTCGTCCTATGTACCAGTCTTGTAACGGCCATTAATGATGCTGACATTTAACAAAATACAGCGCTGTAATTTCAGCCCGGGCACACAAGGTCAGCTCATTAGAGATCATAACTGATGCTGCTCAGCTAACAGGGGTCCAGGGAAGGAGGCAGGGTCAACAGTTCCACACAAGTGCTGGGGCTGAACCCAAATAAACTGCCGGTTATTTCATTACTGGACGGATAACGATGATCGCCATTAATGTCTCCGCTCTATCTCTAACCTCACGGAACGGGAAACCATTGCGGTCTCCGGAAACGGTAAGAACCATGTGCTGAGGAAGGTTTTACTGAACAAATGCCCCTATGAGTTTGACTTCAGTCCTCCATCAAGCCTATTATGTTTCATCTCTGGTGATTGTTCATGTGGGAAAGATGGTCTCGATTGTAGCGACAGAAGAAGGTCAATAATAGACATTAATGATGTGTGAAAACAGACTGCCTGCTTTAGCAGCTCTCCTGCTGCTGATGGCCTTGACTAACTGAGCCTCCCTCTCACTTACCCCTCTAATCAGAACCAATGGATGTCCTCCCTGCTCTGCACCTGTCTCTCTCTGTTCTCCCCCCTCTCCCTCTCCGTTCACCCTGCTTCTCTCTTTCTTCTCCACTTTGTTCCACTTGCTCTCTCCCTCCCTCCTGACGTAATTGGGGAAACACGATCCTTTCATCGGTGTAAGGTGTTTGGCTGAGCCCTCTTATCATTAACACAGCCAATTATCATCTAAGCAGACCAGACACGGAGCCAGAGACAGACAGCGTGATTGAGAGAGTGTGTGTGACAATGATCCAGAGTCAGATCTCTCTGAAAACACAGTCGGAGTATAGGAAGAAGAGAGCTCCACACAAAGAAAAAGTGAAATAGAAGACGAGACAGACAGAATGATTGAGAGAGAGAGATGGAGAATGTCACAAAGTGAGCCACCAGAACCCACAGAGACTGGGCGGGTCTATGGAGTCACTGCCCATCCATACTTATGACGAATGAGACAGCCCCTGACCTTACACCGACCTGCCCCCCCACCACCCATCCTCTTCATCTCTCTCTAATCAACACGTCCACCCCTCCTTCATTCATCCCACTTGCACAGGTCTACGTGGTGAGCTAGTCACCATCTCACTGGCCAACCTGATGCCTGGCTCTAGAAAGAATATGATCCTTTGCCAAATGCGAACACACCCAGACCCGTCAGATTGATTACAGAAAACAACGTTTTTTGCCAGAGTAGAAGTGATAAGAGGCGGGTCCCAAACACTTTTAATCAATTTTGATGCTGTGATTGGTCACAGACGATCCAATCGCTGATTCGTTTGTGACACACCTCCATTCTTCCCTCTCTCCCTCCCCCCTTAGCGGTTGACAGAGCTGTATGACCAGACACTCTTGGACCCCCACCCTCCCCCCCGGCGGTAACCAGGACTACGCACCTCTCTGAACCAGCATGGTGACCTCGCTCCCTCTGGGACACTTACTGAGCAGGTCCACCACCTGGTTGTGGCTCATGTTCTGGACGTTCCTCTTGTTCACCTCCATCAGGATGTCAGACTCCTTCAGGCCCCGGCAGCGGGGGTAGTCCACGATCTGCTTCACCCTCTGACCTCCGCCCGTCAGGCTGTCGGCAATGGTGAAACCGAACCCCTTGTCGCCCTTCTCCATGTGCACCGTGATCAGCTCCGGCTGACCGGCGATGGACGACGCCAGGGTTACTACGTCGCTGGACGAGTAGCCGTGGGAGCCATTGGACGCAACCTCAGCGGACGGGCTCTGGGCGCGAGGCTCCCTCATCCCGTTGACGGGGACACCCGGCTGGCTTCCGTGGCTGGAAGGAGAGTCGTAGCTCTCCTGGCCGTTGACGATGATGGGGTCCTTGTCCACAATGGCAACAGAGGTCACCAGGCTGGTGTTGGGATCGTCGGGGTCGAAGGGCAACGGGTAGCCGCGGCACAGAGCCAGGTCCACCATGGAGCCGATGGGAATGGACTGGAAGATCTTCACCACCTGGGCGTGGGTGTAGCCCAGCACAATGGTGTCATTCACACTGACTATCACGTCACCTAGTGGGGGGGAGACAGGAAGATGGAGAGGGTCAGTTGCATACAATACAATGCAACACCCTATGCGGGGTCCCCCACAAGTGGATGGTCCGGTTTTCAGAGGAAAATATGTGAAGAGAGCCTGTGTCTTTCACTCTTTTCCTTCACATTTAAAGGATTGGCTGAACAGTGCAGATTCTGGTGGGGGTTTGTAGCTTTCCAGGTATTACACAAAGTTAGCAACAGTGACAAAAATGCTAGGATGCCAGAAACACTGTTAGTGGCACCATATTAAGTAGTACTATTAAAGTGTATTGTGAAGCATGGCCTTTATATGTAAAATCTATACACCATCTATACACTTCCAAATGAATGGTGACAAAACAATCTCTCTGAATGTGGTGGGACGGTGCCACCTAAGGGCCAAGGTGGTGTACTGCACCTGTCTCCATCTTCCCATCAACAGCAGCAGGTCCGTCCAACACCAGGCTCTTGATCTGTAGGAACTCATCAGGCTCGTCGCCTCCAACTACGGTGAAGCCAAAACCGCGGCGGCTCTTTTTCAGTTTGGTATTAATGAAAGTTCCCTTCAGCTCCGCTGGGTTCCGCGTGAAGAACGGCTTCCCTCCTGGAGAACCCCGGGATAAAAGAACGTGTGTCTGTCTGTTACATAATCTATAATTTCACATAATTGTTCTGCCTACCTAGAGGTGATATGCCTGTCAGTCTGTATGCCTATCAACTCATAGACTGTATTGAAATTGCCAAACAAATCAATTAGTTTAATCAGTGATAATAGTGAGTGGGTGCCAGTATGATTTATTTCCACTTCCTAGTAATCCAAGCGTGATGTCTTCATTAACCTACACAGAACATCAGGGTAACATCAGGGCAACAACATGCAGGCTGACCGACAGGTTAATGACATCACATGGTAATTGTTTCTTCAAGGACCTGTGCACGTAAATCCTCATCAGAAGGACCATTGCCTGTTGCCAGGGACTGTACATACAAAAGACCCTGGAATTTGCAGTGGTTCTGTGCGTGTTGTCTGACTCACGTTTGGTCCCTCCCGGAGCAGGGGGCAGCGGGGGTGGGACCTGGGGGTCACGGTAGGTCTCCAGGTGGTTGCTAGGGTAGTTGGCCAGGGCAACACCAGCTGACGAGTGCTCCTCTAGCCACTCTGTACAGAGAGACACACAGAGCAACTGTGAAATCACAGACACACTCACTCACACAGTCACACATAAAAACAGTCACACACGCATGAATTTGCTCACTCTGACTTGCTCTAAGTTACACATAACACAACTCAAACTCCTCCAAATCCAACAGTTGTTTCATAAGAACTGACAAAAGATATTCCAACACAGTAGATTATAAAATGAGTGAGACATTTAATTAATAATGTGTTTTCGCGTTACCTGTTTGTTACATGCCATTTCATCATACACACTTTGGTCCAACACTTAGAGCAAGCATGATAACAGCTGCCATTTGCACAAATAAGTGAATGCTACAGTAGCTGAAGTCTTAAGAAATGAATATAAAAATGATGCTTGAATGATCTTTAATCAAACAAATAAAGAACTCAGACACATTGAACAGTAGAGGACAATAGGGACTGGGTCGGTTCCACTTATAACACAGGAGAATGAATCGGCAATTCTTAAGAGCTGTCGTGTCATTCATTAAGTAAAATTACCTTCCCGGATTAACAGACTTGAAATGGAACCAACCCCTACCCCGCAAGGCACGAGAAACGAGACGAGACGAGACGGACATGAAGAAAGAAAGAAATGGTGCCGTGCCAGGGCAGGAAACGAACCTCGAATGTACCGCTCACCTTCAGGAGGCTGCGGCTGTTGTTGTTCCAGCTGCTTCCGGCGCTTGGCCTCCGCTATGGGGTTCTCGTACTGGGTCTTCCTGTTGATGTGACTGCAGGGAGGCATAGAGGTCAGGAGATTGGAGGGAAAAGGTTGAGACAGAGAAAGAGACAGGGAGAGAACCAGGAAAACGGATGAGAGCGGGAGTTCATTGTCACCGGTACGGTGGACAGTGTTAGACATCCTTCAGCTCAAGGCCTCAAAAGTCCCTCTAGCCTGGTGACAACTGCCCGGGTCAGCACACAGCATAAAGTGGCCGCACAAAATGAATCTACTTAGCCTCGCAACATTTAAGGACACATATGAATGTAGAAAAACATCTGGTGGCCAAAATGTATGCCAGACAGTGGGGTGAATTTGCAGTGAAAACTGTAGCTCGACTGAAATGGTGTCGTTGACATTAAAACGCATGGAAATGCAGTAAGAATGATCAACTGGATCCAGTCATATTCATTATTGTGAGCCGAAATGGAGAGAAGTGTGGTAAGTGACATTGACCCACAAAGTGTCCAGAATGCGTTGAACTTACTCTACGTAGTAAACTCCATAGACTGGGTCATCAATCTTTTCCCATCCTGTGGGCAGCTCTGAAACAGAACAGGAATAGCAATGTTGGATCACTGTTATTGCACATTCACTACAGATACTGCTGTGGCATCTTGAGATGTGGGTCTCTCAGGTGCATGAACCAACACTGAACTCAAGACATGTTTACCGGACCCGACTTTACAATGTTTGTGATACTTTCTTTCCCACTGTCAGTCGGTTGGTGCAGGCATTTTAATGTGGAGAAAAACTACTACCTCACTGAGCAAGTCAGACACAGGCTGTACACCACGTCAGCTGTCAGGGGTGGTTCTGAACTAAATTACAGGCTGCAGAGCTTGACTGCTGCTTCATACTAGCTTTCCTATTCATACACTCAGTCCATTCACAACAGCTCCAGGTGAGTCATTTTCTATATTTCTCTGCTTTCAGAGCAGAACCAGGTTGTTTTCTACACATTTAGTCAATGGCAACAAACGGTTGATAGATTTACACAGTCGGACGGCTCCCGAAACACAAGTCACCAGTGTGCCAGTACTGCACAAGCAGTCATAGGTTATGAACTTGTAGAGAGTCGATTTTTATCTGTTACCCTGGACACCTAACCCAACTGCTATCTAGCCGACATCTCTTTCAGTAGGATTACACTGATTGTTCATCTAGTTCAGATTATGACATTGTTTTTACTATCGATGTTAACGTGTACAGTCCAACTGCTGCTTCCTCCAGCGTAAGAACACGCGTGTGCGTGCACACCGTCAATCCTGGGCCCCCTGAACAGATATATGCGTGGGCCCCCTCACTTATAGGTGACAACGATATTCCGATCAGTGGGCCCCATGAATCATACCCACCGCTCTCCGCATTAGCTTCTGCCCTGCGCGCACACACACAGAGCTATATCCCTGCGTGAAACCAATTGTCTGACTGAGACAATTAAGCTGACACACTTCCATTAAAGTGTTTGCATCTAATTGTCCGGTTCACTGTATTTGATTTCACACAAATGCATTAGCCGCGTGTTTGCTCGGGCCGCTGCTAACCCCCACAAACGCTTTCGTAGCGGAGCAGTTTCACAATCGATAATCCCAGACGGCATGCTTCTGACCTGCCAGAAATAATAGGGACTCTCAGGCCCAACACTCAGAGCCCTGAAAGAGTCAAGAGATTCCACTCTCTTTCAGGATCGTTTCTGTCTCTTGCCAAATAGTCTACAAAGTGGCCTGTGAATCAGCAGGGCTATTTTCCAGTCGATGGAGCAACTGGGAATGCATAGATCAACCTGATACGTCAAACCAAACCCATTCCTAATGTGTTCACACACACCAAACGGAGATCACTCCTGTCAGTCACACACTAGTAAGAAACAACCACAGACATAAACAACTTCTTCAGCCATTTTAGGTTGAGATTTCTTAAAAACTATTTTCCAATCCAATATGATTAATGAACAGTATAGAAGGGACTGCTTGAGAAGCACTACAGAAGTCATAAATATACAGCTTCTAGCAGATGACAGAATCTAAGAGAGACCGTGAGAGACAGTAGAGGGACAGAGAGACAGATTGAGAGGTAGGGACAGAAAATAAAGGTACATACCTAGATCATTGTCTGGGTCCTCGGTATGTACCCCTTCTTCTCCAAGGGAGAGGAGAGCAGGATGAAATAGACAGAACAAGAAAAGGAGGTTGATTGGTTGATGGAAAGACAGGAAATCATGAGAGAGAGTAAAGTGTCAAATTACACAGAAATACAAAGAAGTTGAAATGTAGAGATAATGAAGTCAGCAATCAACTATTTAATTAATCCACAAAATCTGAAATATCCAGACCATTGAACCGCGGCCTTGGATTTAAGAGCACTGGTCCAGTGACAAGACGCCATTTGACATCACCTAATCCTAATTTCTCCAGGGTGTTTAACGATTGGGTCACTCGGCTATGACAATAATGCATAAAACCCATCTTTCCAAATATACTTATTTCTCATTCACCTAATTCTGTTCCTCCTAGTATATCCTGGGTGAAAGACTACAAACATCGGCCACACGGTGGTGCCATTTCTCAGGTTTGCTGAGATCAGGTTTAGTACCAAGTATTCTGAAGATTCCCACAAGCATCTCTCTCTAATGTGCATGATCCTGAACGTCATGAATGTGACAATGTCTCCAAGATGTGTGTCTGACTACAATCGACCCAGGTGAGTAACAAACACATCTTCACAGGACATATAACCCCATTTATTTCACAGAGTGCCGACCTAATATAAAAAAAATCACTGTCCGTGCTGACGGAGTGATCAGAACACAGTGGTAGTAATATCTGAGCCTGTGTGTGTTGGAACAGATTTCATCATATTTCCATTTGTAACAGCTATGTGGCACCACCTACTGCTACCATCCACAAGGTGCAAGAAAAGGTGCTAAACAGCACCTAAAATCAGTGAAAGAGACGTACAAGCGTACGCACTGGCACACGAAAGCCCGGCTTACCATCATCCTCGCACTCTTCCAGAGGTTTCAGAGGCTTCTCTAGACAGCGAGGGTCGATCCATGATGTGGTCTTTGTGTTGTGGCTGAGGGAACGACACAGAGCTGTTAAGGATTTTGGACAGAATACACCGAACAATAGCCCGGTAATATAATCAGCACACAGACATTGTAGTCGTAGCAAACAGACGTGTGTCCCTTATCGAGGAACCCAGGAGAGGAGTGGGAGGAGACTTCGCAGTCGTATTATCTAGAACAGGCAGCTGTATCCTCTATCGCCGCCACAATCTCCTTTCAATCCTTGTGAATTTACTCGTCTGATAATAGAAGCAGATCAACGTGCAGGTGTTGAATGCAGCCAGCCGTTTCCTCATCCCGGCCCGGTCAGCCTGCCAGTAGGCGGGCCAGGCCCTGTGTGCTGGTCAGAGGGCTGGACATCATGGAGAGGGTCAGGTAATCTGATGTGCCTGTGATCTAAGGAGATCAGGCTATGGGGGATTAACGGCCTGGCGAGCACTGAGCCCGAGCTGGCCTGTCTGGGGGAGGGTAGGCTGAAGGGAAACGGACAGTAACTTGATAGTATAGATCATTGATTGTCCTGCCTGTTTGTCAACACATAACTGATGCAACAGATTATGCGATTCATCTGTAGCGGTAGGGAAAGAAAAAATGTATCCTTTTCGACAGTATTGGAGAATAAACGTTTACTGTAATTGACAGCTTTTCAGGATTCCAAGATCAAGGCAAGCATACTTTGACCGAGCAATGTTCTTTAAGTTTCAACTGATAACTGTAAGCACACTTGCACACTCTCATGCACACAAAGCAATGTGTCCGATATGCCACATGCTTTGCTACATCTATGACATGTTTGCAGCCTGTTTCAGCATAGTGCATTATAAGCGCATTATCAAAACCGACATTCCAATCTTACCGTAGAATATTGTTATGTTGTTATAATATTGTTATAGCACGAGCCGGCAGGATTAAAACGAAGCCTCGGTCTGTTTTGGTGATACATATTTGTGATCGAGAGGTGGGTTGACAAGTGCTAGAACCTCAGTTATATTTCAAATAATTATTGAATTGAAAAAGTATTATTGGCACGCCTGCATTTAATAGCGTGAGCACCCTCCCTTTACCAAGACAACAACTCAGAGTTGTCTCCTATAATGTGTGATGAGGTGGAAGAACGCATAGGAATGGATTTCAGATCATTCCACCACAGCGAAACTCTCCAGATCATTCAGAGGCCTTTGTACACATGGACTCTCCTTTTCAGTTCACTCAACAGGTTTTTAATGGGATTTGGGTCAGGGGACTTTGATGGCCAGTGAAAAGGCTTGATTCGATGGACAGGGAGCCATCGGTGTGGGTTTAGAGGTATGCTTTTCATTGTTGTCCTGCTGGAAGATCCAACCATGACCCAATTTTAGCCTCCTGACAGAAGCTGACTCCTGGTCCCTACTGGAGTCCATGATATCATGTATTTCCTATTATTTTCTTTGATTCATATGATCTTTTGAATCTAAAATCAAGCTGATAATCTAAAAAAAATCACTGACGTTATATTTCCTTTTCTGCCAAAAAATTTAGAAGGAACTATATAGTGACACTTTGGCACTATTACTTGTTTTAAATTCCAGCACTTACAATTGCAGCAATACATTTGGATTCAAGTGCAAACCGTAAACTCAGTTGATTGTACTTTCATCAATATTGGATGAACAATTTAGGAAATACTGCACATTGTTAAAATAGTACACAGTATTTTAGGAGAACAACTGGATTCATTGCTGCTTTATATTACGTGGTGTGTTTATTTGCATTGTTACTGCATGCACAAAAGAGCCTAGTCCAAATTCTAGGCTTTCTATTGCATTCAGAGCATCTCCAGGGAAAGTTCCCAGCATATAGGGATGTCTACTCTTCAGAGACATCAGGCAAACAAGGCACGCAATGGATATCCATGCAAAGGATATACTACTGAGTACTAAACATAACTACTCAATTGTAGTTAATGTTAATCTGTCAAAATTAATTTAGTACCCTAAAATGGGGGGACTAGGTAGAAAACATACAAAACAGCATTTTGAAATGACTCTCAAACTAAATCTGACCATCTTTACATAAACCCTGAGTTGTATAATATCAGTGCTAGAATGCAGACACCCCACCCATATACTTTAATCGTACATATAGAGTCTATAGGTTACTGTAAATCGGGGTGCCGTCAAACAAGCAGATTCCCCTTTCTTATGTTAAGCTAAGGGGTGCTTAATATATTGGGTGTATATGTACACTATGTCACAATGTATTGTGGGTCGTAAGACAAAGTGCAAGTAAAGTTTAGTTTGTTCGCCATTCAGGTTAACACTAAAGGAACAGGATGACCAGTAAACCCACTCTATAAAGTAGACTTCTCCGTTCTCCGTGTAGGCCATCTCCCAGTTGTCTGGCAGGGGTCCCAGGGGGTCTTCAGGGGACGCCTGGGGTTGGGCGTGCGTCTGCTGCCCACTGTCTGTGGTGGAGGCGGCCACGTTGTTCAGACCATAGGACGGAGCGTTCTCGCGCGCGGGGTACGGCCGTAGAACGCCGCCGCAGCTCTCGTCCTGGTCGCTAGGGTTACCTGCGCACAACAAGGGAGAGGGGAAGAGACTACGCACTAAGGATCCTGGGTAGGACACGAAACAAAACAGAGACGAGAGGGTTTATGTTGATCATGCAGCGACCGGAATGCGGAAACATACAGGTGGAATGGTACCACAATGTGTTAATGCATTCACGCGAATTCACAAAAACATTTATTTAAAGAATAATCATAATAATAAATGTATTTCGCTCTTTACATCCTCCTCTTTCTTTACCTCCCTACCTAACTATTTCTCTCCTCTTCTCTCTCTGTTAACTGTCCGCCTTCTAGTCTAAAAGGAAGGGGGCCAGTGACTACAATGCAAATGTATTCAGCCTCAATGTCTCTGAATCCTCCCTCTCTCACTTCCGTCAGCCTTTCAGGGGCGATCAAACGCTAATTCAACATTCTGCCCGGCTGGCACAGACACACAGAGAGGGCATAGATCCACACTGCCTCCCCGCCCATGGAAAAGAAAACTAAATCTAGGAACTGACTGACCCACACACTCTCCAGGACGGAACAGACTTCAAAGAGCGAGAGAAACCGACAGGGAGAGACAGAGAGAAAAATGTGCTAACTCGTGGTCAGCTTGCTTCCTGTCTGAGCTAATCCATTCACACAGGTTCTTAACAGACTCTGCCCCTGTAAACAGGTTCTGTTCCATGGTTTAAACAGACATCAGAAACAAGGCCTCAAACAAGGTTAGAAAGACCTTCTCAATAAGTGGGAAATATCCACCCTTCAGGAAATCCTAGATTAACGTTTACACAAATACAGTAATTAGTGAGAGATAAAGAAGTTTTATTAACTGTATTTACAATGTTTCTCCCCCATTCCTTCTCACATGCTGATGTAGGTGTTACAATTCTGACAAAGGGGCAAGCGGCATCACGAAGACCTGAGGTAACCAGACACCAGACAGGCAACGCACTGCCGAACAGAGCGGAGGCAAGCATGCACGCACACGAACACGCACACGAACACGAACACGCACACGAACACGCACAAGAACACGCACAAGAACACGCACAAGAACACGCACAAGAACACGCACACGAACACGCACACGAACACGAACACGAACACGGGCACGAACACGAACACGGGCACGAACACGGGCACACGTCAGATCTCGCGCGCGACGACTCACCTGTAAAACTGTTGTTCATTTCCGTGGCCTGGTCGTCATCGTCGTCATCAGCAGGCACTACTCGGGCATTTTGCATGTCATTGTAGGACTTGGTGCGTTTGGGAGTTGACTGCTGGGACCCTGGCAGGCCGTGGAGGAGCACACCATCACCCAGAGTCACTGTGCCTACCACGGGTTGCCTCGGGGGCTTGGGGGTCCCATAATAGTTACCTGGGAAATAAGAGAGACGTTAACATCTATGCAGTTCTGAGAAAGAGGACAGGGAGATGGAGAGGGACCATCTAACAGCGTCTCAGCATAGTCGATAATCAGGTCACTACTGCCACCATCAGGATGCATCTCTTAGGGGTAGAGTAAGAGGCAGAGGTTATAGTCGCAGAACGTGGGGCATTTCAAACACAGCAGCACCATAAGAAATTCCCACTTTTCCTGAGAGATGCAATGTCCCCTGAAGGATGGGTCCAGTATGTGGCAGTATAGGGTGGCCTGACGTGACACTGGCCTAAGAGAGACTGCTGCTGCTGAATTCTTTACAGGAACAGAAATGAAGAGGGGGGACAGAGACAGAGCAAGAGATCTACAGCTTTGGCCCCAAAACCGTAGATCTGTTAAACAGAACTGCAAAATTACTACTCAATGGCTACCTGGACTATTTGCATGGTACCGTTTTTAACCAACCCTTTAGTATTGACTTTAGACATACACTGGACTTTACAAACACACACACACTCAGTCGCACATAACATGGAGATTTTTAATTTTACTTTTATTTATACAGAGAAAGAAAGCAGTGATGTGCAGCAGGAAAACGGACATTGCAAAATCACGCGCGTATGCGCGCACACACATACACCAACACGCACACACCCTGCTGCTACTGTTTATTATTCATCCTGTTGCCTAGTCACTCAACCCCCACAGCACCAAATGTAAATAAACCTCAACCACTTCGTACCCTACCACTCTATACTGGTACTCCCAGTATACCGTTAAGCAATTGTCATCCATTACTCTTGTGTTTCACTATGTACATATTGTGCTACTATTGTGCTACTATTTTCTACATCTGTTCTTTCTCTTTACGTTACGTTTGAACTCTACATCATAAGAATAGTGACTGTTGTTGAGTATTTCGCCATTTACGAATAAAGACGATTTAACAAAGAAAAATATTTGAATTATGAGAGAAAAAGACGAGAACAAGACATAGAACAGAGAGATAATGGGAAAGGGAACTGTAACAACACCAAATCGAACACAGGGAAATAAAACACAATGGCAGAGCACATGCATCCTGAAATGGTGGAAAAAGCAGCTGTCGGGAAATCAGGCAGCCAGAGTGTCATAGACTGAGAGGACAGAGCTGTTATGGACGGAGAGAACAGAGCTGTTATGGACAGAGAGAACAGAGCTGTTATGGA
>JACXGJ010003379.1:0-54311 GCA_016801105.1 Esox niger
TTCAGGTTTAAACCAAGTTTAAACAACTGAGTCAACTGACACCCCCATACCACTGCCCAGTCAAGCCCCCCCCGATACAGAAGAGGGTGCAGATTTTTTTCTTTTGTTGAATCAACCAACTAACCTGTTTGTGGTATTTGTGAAGCCTCTCCCCTCAGGTGTCACGTGCGCGCCGACATGCACAGACACAGTTTTTGAGCTGGTCCTGCAGGTCTGTTGTCATAATGGACGCAACTTTAAGACACACCATTCACAAAAATAACCAGAAATAAGCAAAACAGAACGTGGGCTTACTGAGTATGAACGTGAGATACTCTGGCCACGTGTGTCTGCCTTAGGATGAATACTGCAACAAACTCAGTTAAATTACTAACATTTGTCTTAACTTTGTTTAGCCCAAGTGGGATTTAGGCCACACACAGGAAATTTGCACTTGGAAATCATTCACCTTAAAACCCCTCAAGGCCTACCTACAAGGTTCTAGGGATAACTTTAGGCTTTCGCTTTAGACGAAGCTCATTGACACCACTCCTCTTCTACCCTAACAAAGGTACAAAGGCCAAGGAATCAAATTTCAATTAGGGAAACAATCAGGCTTTCCTTTCAGCTCAGTGTGTCATCGAGGCCTCCCACAGCCATGGCTCTCCTCACCATTCTTCTGGTTATTTCCACACACAGAGGCAGGCACACACAGTTAAAAGTCTCTAAATACCTTTGATCTAACATACTGGCTCAGTGTCACACACACACACACACACACACACACACACACACACACCCCTGACAACACACTAAAAGAATGCCATCTATTCAAACATCAGTGGAGCAAAAATGCAGCTTGACAAAGACAGAGTGGAGGCAGTTATCAAAAAGTGCCTCTTCACCACACAAAAGGTGATGAAGCATTTGCTGGTTACCCTCCCATTCTTTCTGTTGGAAGACATTTTTTAAATACCCTCCATGTTGACTTAAAGAGGTGGCAAAGATGAGGGCAATTGTTAAATAAAGGTCCTACCAACAAAATATGATTGCACAAACACAGTAACAGTATCCAGTGCCACAGAAATCTACAGATGGCTTTATCTTCTACACAGTTCTGACACGACAGAGAGATGTCCCATGAGACGAAGCGATAGGTTAATGAGTTATGGAGAACACAGTAGCAAACGGACAAAGCGCAAAGCCCATGCATCCAAGTCACTTGTTCACCCCAACTGCAGTCAAAGAATCTCCCAGAAGATTGATTCACTGTTAACACAGCCTGACACAGTGCGCGTGAGAGGAAGAAAGGGAGAGATAAAGGCAGAGGACAGGGGGGAAAGAGGGGCTCCATTTGCAAAGAATATGAGCAGCAGCAGAAGTTCATTGGGTAGTTTTCCCACAGTGGCCACTGTTCCCCTCCTATAAACATACTAACACCCCAAACACTGGGCTCTGCTACGGACTGTTTTGCCCTTTTCTTCTTTTCCCCCCCTTTTCTTCTTTTACAAGAAGCACATGTGCGCCTAAGTTGAAAAGTCCAGCGTCACACAAAGAAATATAGGCACACAATGACAAACGCTTCTGATTAAAGGTGGAATCACACAGTTCTCTGAGGCATTTAAGTTTCTGTCATGCAGCAGAATATGCAAGTGTACATATGCCTGTAAATAAGATGCCCAGTGTAGCCCAATGCCTGCCCTGCTTGCATGATCAATAAACAGTCTTAACCTAAACGTGAAGGGACCATGATGAACACCCTCTAGCTCTTTTACCTTACGCAACCATCTGGACAAAGCAATCTACGCACACAAGTTGATGCCTACCTTGTTGTACCAAAAGGCGCTGCCCCTAACTAGCATCACCACATAAAATCCATAGGACACGCACATACACCTCCAGGTGTGTATGTGCGACAGAACGTTTTACCTTAAGCTAGCATTTGCATCAAGCCGCCCACCCATGCAGTGTCATCCAACGGATGCCCCAAAAATGCAACAAAAAACAAACAAACCGTGGCGGTTTTATACCAGCTAGCTGAAACCAACATGGAGGTGCGCATTCCTCCAAATAACATCAATTAAACTTGCAGGTGCCTGCCCACCATAACGAATCATGAGAGCATGACATGCTGGCAGTTCAACCATTAACAACAATCCCTTTCCATAAACCGGGAAGGTGTTGACAAAATGGGCACCCTCTGCCGGGACTCACGGTGCAAAATAAGAATGAGTTGTAATGGCACAACTGTACTGCGAGACCACTCACAGTCCCTTGGGCCACTGTGGCACTCTGTAAACCCTACGATTGAACCATTCAAGGACATTGCCCCACCAAAACAATCTGAAGTCAGAAAGTGTATACAGTGGCATGTAAGTGGAAACGGATGGTCCCTCCTCCACCTGTGTATGTAAATCTCGGCACTGATGCTTGCTATTAATGTATTCTGCCCCCAAGTCCAGCGTCACACAAAGAAATATAGGCACACTGACTGCACACCTAGACCTTAAGCAACATGACTCACTCTCCACTGTCTGTTGGGTTTCACCCACCGCAGTTTCAAAAATAATAGTCTAGCTCTTCCTCTGAAAATGAATAGTCAGCATACAAACTGAGAGCAGTGTTTTATAAGGTGTTTGTACATAAGTTAATACATTGCACCTCACACGACACACCTGAAAGGATTTCATGCCCAATCAAATGTATACAGTACATTAAAGTGTATGCGAACTCGAGACTTCGGGTGTTATGATAAGTAGCCCCTTCCATGTGTGTGACATGGCCCACTTGAGGTCTTCAAGAGCGCCTGACGTGCGTATCCAACCCTCCCCTTTCAGTTGTACGGCGTAGTGGTGGGTCATTATCTCCACCGTTACGATCACAGATAGCTACTTAACCTACCACGGGTGAACCATAAATAACAGCAAATGTGGGTACTCTCTCAATGGCCCGGGTTACTACAATGTCGCTGTCTTATCCAAATCAAGTTGGTTGTCATTTTCAAACACAAGCTACAGTTCAAGCTTAGCTGCTGATCAGTCTAGGCTAAATTGAGGTTAATCAATGTTGCCAACATTATGTCCACGCGTCAACAGTAAATAGCCTAGAAAACAGCCAACTGATGAAAACGCTCGTTTGCAGTACCGTAGCTGTCATAACTACACGGAACCTCTAGTATATTCAGGACATACAAAATGTACATGCATGTAAATATTTGGGTAAATTTGTCCCATTTTCATGGTGAACGTTCACTATGGATGAGTTACATTATAGGTACATAGCAGCCTACCCATCACAAATAAAATAGTTAACTTACAATCGAGCTGGAATGGAGTCGTTTAGGAACGTTCAATAAGCCTCATATAAACTTTGTAACAAAGATGTGCATGAAAGCAGTCAGCAAACTCCACGCAAAATCAAAACATCCGAAACGATAAATCTGGGTTTGCATCATCAGGGAGAAAGAATACTTAATAGTCTAAAACGAACACGCACGGAACTAGCCTACAACCTAGGGTTGTTTTAGGCTACGACTGAAACCTCTGCCTATTCCAAGTAACGCGGTACATCAGATCAACTGGAAAAGGTGCCACATGTTTAAAACCCTACAACTGTTATGAACAAAACACTAACAAAATCTTCTAAGAAACCCCGGTTACTATCAGAACTCACCCGCTTCAATGCGTTCATTGAGTAGTCTACAGCAGTTAATTTTTTTTATTTTTTGTTGCCCTATTAATTCTCCGCCATCTTCACCACTGTGTTTGTTTAAATGGGAAACACTCCCAAAGCGCAAGAAGCCAGCTTGCAACAGGGAAACAGGCCTTGTGGGTAGTGTAGTTGTCTTGCTCCTCAGTCAGCACAGAGGTATGAACTACAATTACACGAAATAAATACCTGATTCAGTAACTACAGATTTTTTATATGCCTCCATTCATAGTTCATAAGTAGCTCATGAATATAACGTATCCCGTTAACGCCTACTTGTCTATTCACAATACTTGGGTCGTGAAATTCTGTTAAGAATCGCAAGGTTTGGTCTGAACCTTAGATGTCTGAAACATAAGGAACATTTTCATATAAGCGATCACGTTTTTCTTAAAAAGTAATGCCAATAAACCTGTAAAGGTAAGTTAAATAATACACATCTTTAGGTAAGCATACGGCTATACATTCATGTTGTTACTTTTCGGCCTACAGAAGACTGTAGGAGCCCATTTCAGTGTTGCCAGGTGGAGAGATTTCAGGTACAATTGGGCTATTTTTAATGATGGTGTGCGGGCAAAAATGGGCTTAGACGGGTTGATTTATAGATAGGGTTGTATAGAAAGAGTAGCGTTTGTCCGGGTTTTTTGTGGAGTCCACTGGTGATTGGAAAGCATATTGTCGATAATATCTGGCAACTCTGCCCCTTTTTCAAATTTACTATCAAGCATGGGGCAAACACCTGTGTATGCTAGATTCCCTCCCCTGAATGTACAGTGGTACATGTTTATGAAAAACGCAGCAAAATACATTTTAAATGGGGAAAAAAAATATTATCCCTAATACACAGATGAAGGTTTTCATGTTTACACATATTTGTTTCTCAGGCAATGATTTGCAACATTGAAAACATGCCATGATTGTTGGTAGATAAAAAATATTGGTAAATAAAAAATGTGTTTGATGATATGTGTTGAAATTTATGCAAGGGTTATTTAAAGCTAGTCAAGGGTTACGCACACATTAATGCCATGCTCCATTTGGTCAATATACAGGCTTAGTGGAAAAACCTTTGTTTTCTAAATGTTTATTACACAATTCCTTTTTTTGTTTGGAATGTGTCATTAGAAATACCCAATTGTGCTCGAAACTTCCTGATCTGGCAACACAGGATCAGCCAATGAATCTAGAAGTCCCACCCTGTTGACTGCATGGTGGGTTTGTTATATTGTCTATTTATGTCAGTATAGCACGGCTAACATTGGTTAACATGTCCATCGGATCGTGGAATGCCTGGACAAATCATTAAGCTTAGCCGTGGTATATGGTCTCATATACTACGGCTAACAGCCAATCAGCATGCAGAATTCTGGTAGCATCTTTTTTTAAGATGCACTAAATGTACTTTACTTTAAGAACGGCTGTTAAAAATATATATATATATATATATATATATATATATATATATATATATATATATGAGCATATGTAGCCATGATAACAAAACAATAACACTTCCTCAGCCTAACTCCTAGTCAGTATACATGCTGTCAACTTCATGTATCTAATCACAGTCCATACTATTTCAGTTATGAGAGAGAAAGACAACATGCATGTTACCCATTAAGATACAAACAGGCAAATACCCATACATGGGGGTATTTGGAGTAGAGGTGATCAGAGTACAATTTGCAATTAAGCAGCAAACTATAAAGTCCTATCAAATACTATGAAGTCCTATCAACCTCCAGAGTCCTATAAACCTATGAAGTCCTATCAAGTTGTTATAATGTCCTATCAAACACTATGAAGTTCAATCAACCTATGGCCAACTGGAGTGAATGGGGAGGCCCAACCACAGAAGATACTACTGAGTCTCCATGGTGATTTCTCAGGCGCACCAGTGTAGAATTTCAACTGCTGGGAGAGTCAGGGTTAAAGATGGTGGGGGGAATGGGTATAATGAGGCATTGGTTGGAGGAGACAGTGAGACAGTATAAACTTGGTAATTACCATCTTGCTTGCTGTTTCCTGTCTTGGCAAATTTGACCTAAGTCTACAACATAGAGAGGAAATTTTGACAGAAATAATATATGTTGGAAAAATAGCGACGTAAAAGTTTTACTTACGTGCACAGCCTCTTTGATGTTGCCTTCAAAGGGGTGTTGTTGAACAATGTCTGTGAAGTTCATTCACTCAGATGTGTCCCAAGTTTCAAGTCCAAAGTGGTTTACCTTGTCCAGCCAATTTGAAATGGATTGTAACCTCTAAAATAGCATTTTATTTACATTGTTGTATAGTATAGATTATAAATTCAAAACACAAAATGTTTTTATTTGTCTCTTGAGAAAGATCTGTTGACAGACGAAGTTTGATACCAACCTTTCACATACTCTACTGTTAATAGAATTCGATTGTATTTGATAAACAGCAATTGACTGAGAAGACAGGTTTGTAATAGAGACACCCACAGCCATAAAGACTGCTGTCATGAATCATCTGTTTGCCTGGATATGTGTTAAAGAGTGAACCTCAATTACATTCCAAAGAAACCTTAGGGGGCCGTTGGCCCTCTGTTTGGTCCCCTTCCCCCACAACACTCAGTAAACTGACCTCCCCCTTCATAGTGACTGTGAGACGTTACATCCCAACCCCCTTCCCACTCTGCCTGGTATGAAAAGACAGGAGATAACAGTTTGAAAGGACAGGAGATAGCCCCCTAATAATTAATGTATTTGTAGATGCTTTACCTGCAACAACCAATAAGGTGCCGCTCTGCCCACTTATTTCCCTCACTTTATTTCCATTGCACACAGATTCAAGGATTGTAAGATCCTTAAGACAGAGATACATTATAGTAAATGGGTCCAATATTTATAGGTAGAAATATATATATATTATATAATATAATGTACAATATATATAGTTTTATAAATACATGTTTGCCTAATTACTGGCAAAATATATGAACGTATTGGTCAAAATTGATTGAAAAAGTCTGGATTACACCGCATCAGTAAATGCAATGAATGATTAGAACTGAGTATAGATCTATATAATATGGTATAAGATCCTCACATTTCTTTTTCATGAATAAACATTAGGGAAAACTTCAGATAGCAATAGAACTGAAACGAACACAGACAAACAGAGTGACTGAGTTAATATGTGAAATGTTGACCTGATATATTGATAGTAAAATATAGGTGTGTGATGGTATGATTTAGAGGCCACATTAATGAAACTCACAGTGGCCACATGAATGAAATCCAAGTGTTTGATTATGGTTCCTGAGTGAATTTGATAGTTAGACTAAATAATCAAGGATATTTTCCTGTCTATTCTTCAAAAACCGTTTGCTTCATGTAAATTTTTTCACACCCTTTTACTTCCGTGTGAATACAGTAGCTTGCCTCTTAGGTTTCATTATTGCATCATTGCAAGTAAAACTATAGAAATACACTATCATTCAAAAGTTTGTGATCACATAGAAATGTCCGTCTTTTTGAGAGAAAAGCTAATTTTGTGTCCGTCTTTTTGAGAGAAAAGCTAATTTTGTGTCCATCAAATTGATCAGAAAAACAGTGTAGACATTGTTAATATTGTAAATGACTATTGTAGCTGGAAATAGTTAATGTTTATTAATTAAATAACTACATAATCATACAGAGGCCCATGATCAGCAACCATTAGTCATGTGTTCCAATGGTACGTTGTGTTGCATTATTTCTATTTTCACTGTAAAGCACATTGAATTGCTTCTATGTATGAATTGTGCTATATAAATAAACTTGCTTGCTTGCTTGCTTGCTTTGCTAATCCAAGTATATCACTTAAAAATGCTAATTGATCATTATAAAACTCTTTTGCATTTATGTGACTGGAAACTGTTATGCTGATTAAAGAAGTAATTAAACTGGCCTTCTTTAGACTAGTTGAGTATCTGGAGCATTAGCAATTGTGGGTTTCGATTACAAGCTCCAACTGGACAGATACAAATAACTTTCTACTGAAGGTTGACAGTCTATTCTTGTTGCAAGAAATGAAAGCAATTCCATGCCAGAAATTGCCAAGAAACTGAAGAGCTCGGACAAAGCAGTGTACCACTCCCTTGACAGAACAACGCAAACTGGTTCTAACCATAATAGAAAGAGGAGTGGGTGGTACGTGACTGTACGGTACGTGAGAAGTGACCATCAAGCCAATCCAATGGGTGGAAGGTGCTTCAGGATGCTTCACTCCACCAATTGACACCTTAAATGTCACAAAGGTCTGCAAGGCTGTAATTGCTTCAATTGGTTTGAAGGACACAATTATTATTTCAGTTAAAAATAATTATTTCTCACCATGTCAATGAGATTATTTCCTATTCATTTTGCTATATTTCCTATTCAAACTAATTTAATTTATGTTTTCATGAAAAACTAAGACATTTCTAGAAAGTTTATACATTTCTAAGACGTTTAAACTTTTGAGTGTAGTGTATATTAATTCTACAAGCTGGCAGTCATGCAGTGTGGATGAAGGGGGAAATAATCATTATGATCTACATTTCTATATAGTGCAATGCCAACATTTTCTACAGGGGAAAGAATAAAACTCCTTAAATTGAACTGGGGAACATTTTTATTAAAACTCAGTACTGTAAATCTCTCTTGTTAAATGTGGCTAAATTATATAACAGTAATGATACAGTTTCATATGTGATGTCCATCAGCAGTCTGTCTCTCATCAATCAGCAGTCAACCCCCTTCGATTTATAATCCTTTATATAGAGTTCATGTCTGTGTGTCTTCACACCTTTAGCTAGTCCCTAGTTAAGCACAAAGGCACAAATGTGGCTGGTATATGGACAATATATTACAGTCAAGAGCTATCCTTAGGAATGACGCATGGCAGAGTGCCTGGACACAGCGCTTAGCCATGGTTTATAGGCAATACACCACAAACCCCTGAGATGCCTTATTGCCATTATAAACCGGTTACCAATGCAATTAAAGCTATTAACACACAAGAGTGTGTGGTATATGGCCAATATCCCACAGCAAAGAGATGTTCTTATGCACAACACACTGCAGAGTGTCTGGACAGAGCTTAGCTGTGGAATATTGGCAATATACCACAAACCCCAGAGATGCGTTGTTGTGCTTTCTATCCTGTTATGCAATTAGAGCAGCAAAAAGTGAAGGGATGTCATACCAATGGCATACCTAATAACAGCTTTCGCTGTGATATATTGGCCATATACCATCCTGCCTCATGCCTTATTGTTTATATACACCACAGCTGTAAGCCAATCAGCTTTACTGATTTAAAACACCAGATTTGTAAACAGAGATATCGCATTTACCAACATCCTGGGACTTCTAGCATTTCTAAGGGAAATCCTGATTTGAATGCCCTGATATCACAACCTTATAGTGGCTTTCTTTTCCTGACAGGTCATAGAAAGCGTATTTTACTATATGTATTCCCCTTTTGTCAAGTGAATATTTTATTTAAAATTGATTAATCATTTTCATTTGGTCAAATAAGAGTATATCCAAACGCGTTAGATAAATGTGATGCATATTGGAGATTCATAAAGTAATTACAAATACTTTTACTGATATTCTGGATCTTTTCTCCTCAAAGCATTTTTATATGCTTTATCCAGAAGTGCTTCTCCATGGCATTACGCCAATGTAGTGATTTATTAATGCAGCAAGATGCCTGTGACAGCTGTCCATTGCAAAGCTATGGTATTTGCTGTATGTCCAGCGGGAGGGTGACATCTAGTGGTGCGCTTTCTAAGAGACCAAGCAATAGACCACTACGTATCAAGGGGAGAATCTCACTTGGTTCAAATTTTCTCTGCTCTTCCATACCGCTCACTTTGAAAGGGTAAAGGTAAACAAGAGTTCAGGCTGGAGTAAACTAAATGATGCTGTTTGAACAGCGTTTAGTATAAAACATTTTTCGATTTTTCTCCTTTTATTTAAAAAGTGTAATTTTAAGTCAGTCCCTTAAAAGTATAATACCTCGAGGTATGAGTATGACAAGGACGACTCAGTGTGATGGTCTGTAGAAGATAGGTTACGTGTCGCGATTTTTGAGTTTTCAGAGCATGCCGGGAGTTAGTTCGATGAGGCAACGATCCAAGCAAATCTATTTCACGAAATTGGGAGGGGAGAAAACGTTGTAAAAAATGAAAGGAAAGTGAGTACGTTCGTTTTGCCCAGCCCACTCTGTCTGATTCCTTAGCCGATGTTTTCAATGACGAGGGAAAAAATCACGTTAAATCGCTAGTTAGACTGCGCGTCTGAGGCGTGTTCGCAAGAGCAGACAAGGGTGTTGTATTTCAGAGTGTACATTACTATCGTACACTAGTCCATGTAATAATCATTGGCCTCCATAATTATTTGAGACATATACATGATATTATTGACATTTTGGAGGTAGGTGTGAATGTGTCAGCCACAACCATCTGCAGCAGTCTTCACCAGCGTAACTACTGAAGCTACTCAGAACGGTCCTCAGGAAACACTGGCCAAGTCACTGTTTACCACAGAGAAAATAAGTACGTAAAATACTGCAGACTTCTGGAAAGAGGAGTTGTGGATAGATGAGACTAACATAAACATGTACTAGGGATGGTAAAAAATACAACTGCCCAATATACACAGTGTATTACCTCATCTGGGAAATTAGGAGGTGATTTGGCTTGGGAATGTATGGCTATCGTTGGATCTGAATCCAACAGAGCATTCCTTTTACATGCTGAAGAAATGGCAGAAAGGCTCTGACACAAGCAGGAATTGATATTGGCAGGTCATCTCTGGAGAAGATTGTGTCAGGTGCTGTGTAGGGGTCACAAAGTTCAGGCATTCATTCTATGCAAAGAATATGTGATCAAATACTAGAAATTAGTACATAATTGTACTTTATATTAATCTGTGAGAATACTTTTGGTACTCAAATGGGGGGGACATACATGCTGTAATTTCTAAATGGTTTGTCGGATATGCATAAAAATACCCATATTTTGCTGTTTTCATGAATAAATACTCCCCTAGGATGTCAGACTATTGTGTTTGTGGGGTAATGATTGCATGCAATTATTATCTTACCAGTGCACTGTTCTGAAACTGTTTATTCTGAATTGCCAAGGAAAAATAATAGGTGAAATATCGAAAGAATCACATAAATTAACGTTTCACCATTTAGAATTTGTTTGAAGATACAGAACCAATTATTTGTCACAGATTCTGTCTAAAGAACTAATAGGGAAATAAGAAATGTTGTGGCATGGGCTAACGAAGCCACAGTAACTCAAGAAAGTTTTGAAATTATCTTTGCACTGTTATGTAATGAATTGATATTCAGTAGACAGTCTCACAAGTTAATCCCAGTAACAAGAAGAGACAACCTTGTTGACTGTTTCTGTTTGCGCTCTCGTATTTCACTGCGGATAGTTTGGATCTATGTAACAAAGGCCTTTTCTGAAACATGAGGGCCTGGGACCTGCCCTGTATTTCTGCTGCTCTTACCATACTTGTGAAATTCAACCAAATGGCTGTATAATATAGTTTGGATCAGGTATGGAATACAGCTTCATTGTTTTTTTTGTGCTGTGAAGTAGTTGATTTTGTGATTCGGCCTTTATTCGTCCTCTGTCCACAACCACTCTATCTGCCTGTTGCGGAACAAAAGACTTGCAGTCAGGAAATGCCACAGCCAATCAGCTGCAACCTTACATCCTGCCAGTGAGAACTGGCCAGTCACAGCCTGGCTTCTATCCTAGCAGCCGATCAGCCAGCCTGGAGATCCGTGGCTGTGCTGTGAAGCAGGGTGAGGACTGAAAGGGCTGTCCTCCATGTTTTAATAAGCATTGACATATAACACACTGAGTTTGTTAGCCATGCATCCACAGAGGTAAGCTTGATTTTTATTATTTCACTTCCTCTTTAATAAGCTACCAGCTACTGTGTGTGTGTGTTCTGTGCCTCAAAAATACAGGTTTATCTCGAGAAAGGGAGAGAGAAGGGGAGAGCCAGTTAGTCCCCACAGCACAGAAGTGGAGCCTGGCAAGAGAGCACAGCCCAGCAGGCTGCTTCTATGCTGACTGTATATCCCTGGTCACAGGGGATCATACCTTTTTATTTGTACCTTTTTTTACAGAATTTCATGGGAAGAGGAATATTTCCCAGTTGGAATAAGGAACAGGACTGATCAGTTTGGCACGTCTCTTGTCAGGTTGCAAGGGTTTATGACTCAGTCACAGGCCTGTACAGTCAAAATGGAAGGTGTGGGAGGGTAGAGGGTTGTAGGAGGTAGAGAGAACATTCAAGAGGGGATCCCAGTTGGTTTAACAGATGGCAAAGAGAGCTCAACAATGACAGCATATCAAGAATGATTTAGGCCTCTAATGGATATTGTAGAGCAGGGCGCTGCTTTTCACCATACAACCTTAAAAGCAGTAGAGAAATCTTAACTGAGGACTTTTAGAAAGACTATTCATTTAAAAAAAGGCATGTTCTCGAGTCATGGCTGGGGCAGTCAGGATGTTTTTACAGACTTCTGTTTAAACATAAGAGTAGTTCTTGCATCTTTTTTGCATGTGGAATTATTAAACAGGTTTTGCCAACATATGTTTAACACCTAGCTAAGATAATATCTCTGTTTGATTATTTATCTGTGTTAGTTTCTGGTAAAACCATTTTTTATTTCATAGCTTTCTCTCTTCTGTGGAGTGGCAGCCATTTCAGAAAGCTTCCCTTTTCTGTGCCTCTGCTCTAGGCACTCTGGATGTTAGTGAAGCCTGACAAAGGGAAGCAGGGCTGTTTTAAAGAGAGTCTTGGACAGAGATATAATTATACCAAAAATAATATAAGCTTCTATACTTTAGGTTTTGTCAGTAACCATGCAGCATTTCAGCAGTATACCAGAATGTCTGGAATGTCATTGAAATGTCCTGAAACTGATGAAAGCAGTCAAAGCACAGATTAGCTTGACCCAATAATGGTTTATCTTTATGCATTAATGTACCAGCAAACCTTTTCAATCACTGCAATTTTGTGAATGGTCTTTGATAATGCCCTTAATCTCTTCATTCCAATCGGGCCTGAGGACTTGAGTTGCAACCACTGACACTGCTTCCCACTAATAACTAACAAGAAAACCACACTGGTGCTTATTTTGAGTAATTCACCACACTGGATTAGTCTGACCTTTACTAATGACCTTCCTGTCATTTAGATGTGTTTTCCATGTAAAACTATCAATGTTTTGTATATGAAAATGTTTTAATGGCAACCCATATAATTATTTACCTAGAAATAAAGATCTAGGTTTTAAGTGGCACTGGCAGAAAACAATGATATAATCCAGTAATAGCGATGAACCATTTGGTTAATGTTGTAAAGATCCAAGCCCTTCAAGGTTCAATACTGCCATTTTTTAAATGTGTAACAAAAACTGAAGGGTGCTTCCACACTGACCTGAGTTTTTATCGCTGATTTCACAATGCTTTGTGAAAAAGATTTTGATTTGTTTTCACTGACAAGAAGTTCAGATAAATTAAAATGTTTACTGCCTGATGGGCATCATCTAATTAGCACACTCGCCATGCACATATGGCCATGAACCAAAATGTATGTCTTCATTTGTTTTCCGTCAGAGGCTATAATGTTAAGTTAGTAGACAGTCGGCCCAAACAATGGGGATTGTTGTCATCAAATGTGGAAAGCTGAGCTATAAAGCTCTGCCTATGAGTATTTTCTGATTGGTTAACCTGTAATCTTAATTGGATAGTTGAATACTGTCTTATGGTTTTCTGCTGATCAATTCCCACAACAGACCATGCTGTCAGAAGGCTCTCAATGGTGCAGGGATATCGTTTGGAGAGGGCTCAGGGTGTCATGTTAAATATCTTTAGTTAGGGCTGGTCAATAATTCATTAAATATCATTATTAACTTAAATAACTCAATAATGAAAATAAATAGTTGATATCATGATAGTTTTGCTAATATTTTTTCCCAATAAGAAAGGATATTTATTTTGTGATGTAGTTATAATGCTATACCCCGGTGTTATTTTATTTACACTTCCGTTTTTTATTTTGAAGATAATATTATTATATTTAGTACAAAACAAACCTATGTTCTTTCTTGATCTCTTGCATTTAGCTTTAAACTTGAACAGCAGAATAAAATCTATTTGATCTTTTTTATTATATTTTATGATTATAATGACGAAATAGATTAATACAAATTAATATCGTAATTAATATTATATCGGCAAAAAAGATTTAATATATTGTGATGTTAGTTTTGGGCCATATCGCCTTCAGTCACCTTAGTAGTTGCTGTTGTGCTCTCTTGATAACACTGGGGGAATTCATGGTCTATGGCAAGACCTCATGTAAGTGAATGCAAATTGCTAACTCATCTTTAGCCTCAAATGTGGATTGGGTTGTCTCACTTCTGCTTCCTAATGTAAAAAAGTATCTCCTTTCTTACTCTAAAGTGATTATTGTCCTGGCACCACAATGACAGCTTTGCTTACCTCCTTCCGGTAGGTTGCTTCGTTGTTGGCAACAAGGCCAGCAATTATTGTGTTGTGTGCAAACGTGATAGAGTTTGGTCGGGCAGAGCTATGCAGTCATGGGTGAACAAGGAGTTGAGGACAGGGTTGAGGACTCACCCCTGGGAGGCCCTTGTGTTACATGTTGTAGAGCCATTAAGATACCCACCAGCAGGGGATTGAGCCGGGCCCAGGGGATTGAGCCGGGCCCAGGCTTGGCATGGGCCGTTGAAAATAGGCTATGACTTAGCAGAAATACAGTGGGGCAAAAAAGTTTTTAGTCAGCCACCAATTGTGCAAGTTCTCCCACTTAAAAAGATGAGAGGCCTGTAATTTTCATCATAGGCACACATCAACTATGAGAGATAAAATGAGGGGGGAAAAAAACAGAAAATCATATTGTAGGATTTTTAATGAATTTATTGGTATATTATGGTGGAAAATAAGTATTTGGTCAATAACAGAAGTTTATCTCAATACTTTGTTATATACCCTTTGTTGGCAATGACAGAGGTCAAACGTTTTCTGTAAGTCTTCACAAGGTTATCACACACTGCTGCTGGTATTTTGGCCCATTCCTCCATGCAAATCTCCTCTAGAGCAGTGATGTTTTGGGGCTGTCGCTGGGCAACATGGACTTTCAACTCCCTCCAATGACTGGCTAGGCCACTCCAGGACATTGAAATGCTTCTTACGAAACCACTCCTTTGTTGCCCGGGCGGTGTGTTTGGGATCATTGTCATGCTGAAAGACCCAGCCACGTTTCATCTTCAATGCCCTTGCTGATGGAAGGAGGTTTTCACCCAAAATTTCACGATACATGGCCCCATTCATTCTTTCCTTTACACGGATCAGTCGTCCTGGTCTCTTTGCAGAAAAACAGCCCCAAAGCATGATGTTTCCACCCCCATGCTTCAGAGAAGGTATGGTGTTCTTTGGAGGAGAAAGAATGCTGAGTTGCATCCAAACACGACAAGTTGAGTTTTTACCAAAACGTTTTATTTTGGTTTAATCTGACCATATGACATACTCCCAATCCTCTTCTGGATCATCCAAATGCTCTCTAGCAAACCTCAGACGGGCCTGGACATGTACTGGCTTAAGCAGGGGGACACGTCTGGCACTGCAGGATTTTAGTCCCTGGCGGCGTAGTGTGTTACTGATGGTAGCCTTTGTTACTTTGGTCACAGCTCTCTGCAGGTAATTCACTAGGTCCCCCCGGGTGGTTCAGGGATTTTTGCTCACCGTTCTTGTGATAATTTTGACCACACGGGGTGAGATCTTGCGTGGAGCCCCAGATGGAGGGAGATTATCAGTGGTCTTGTATGTCTTCCATATTCTTATAATTGCTCCCACAGTCGATTTCTTCACACCAAGCTGCTTACCTATGGCAGATTCAGTCTTCCCAGCCTGGTGCAGGTCTACAATTTTGTTTCTGGTGTCCATTGACAGCTCTTTGGTCTTGGCCATAGTGGAGTTTGGAGTGTGACTGTTTGAGGTTGTGGACAGGTGTCTTTTCTACTGATAACAAGTTCAAACAGGTGCCATTAAGAGTGAAGGACAGAGGAGCCTCTTAAAGAAGAAGTAACAGGTCTGTGAGAGCAAGAAATCTTGCTTGTTTGTCAGTGACCAAATACTTATTTTACTGAGGAATTTACCAATAAATTCATAAAAAATCCTACAATGTGATTTTCTGGATTTTTTTCATTTTCTCTCTCATAGATGAAGTGTACCTATGATGAAAATTACAGGCCTCTCATCTTTTTAAGTGGGAGAACTTGCACAATTGGTGGTTGACTAAATACTTTTTTGCCCCACTGTAGGCTGTGACTTTCTTTGTCTGGGTGTGTGTGGACGATGTTAGTTTGTTGTTTGGGATTTGGACACCAAGGAGTTGTGAGTTCCCCTTCAGCTCTATCAGTGTGATAAAGCTGCAATCCTTTATCTTGCTGATGTTGAGTGAGAGACTCGCTTCCTGGCAGTCTCAAAGTCGTAGGGAATAGGCCTACCACCGCAACATACTCAGAAAAGTGTATGATATTCTTAGAGTTCTGTGGCTATGGGGAAAGGGGGCATGATCTACCACTGAGGAACACCCGCGTTGAAGGAGTGTGAACGGCCCTCACCACCTGTGGACGGCCCGCCAGGAAACCCAGGGCCTAGTCAGAGTCCTAAGCTTAGAGATCCACTTGGAGGGTATTATGGTGTTGAACGCTGAGCTGTAGTTGATTAATATTGTGGGGGTTCCTCTAGTCCATGCGGGGCGGGGGGGGGTAGGGGGGGATTTGACCAGCTCTTCAAAGCATTTCTAAATCATGTGGGCAAGTTCTCGTGCACAGGGACCATGGACAATGGTAGTCTGCTCAAAGCTGGTACATTTTACGGTCTGGGTCAGGGACAGATTGAATATGTCTGTGTAGACACCTGCCAGCTGTTCTGTGCCCAAAGTATGTGCCATGGTATTCCGTCCGGCCCCATGACCTTATGATGAACGTACCATCAATTTAAGGTTTTATATAAATATGTGCCAGGCAGAAAAATCACATGGTTGTCCGGAACAGCAGGTGCTGGAAGCGAGCTTGGAAGGCATTTAGCTCATCTTGTTGGCTTTTGTTGCTGTGCAGCTTGCAGCTGGGTGTCCCTTTGTAGTCTGTGATGGTTTTCAAGCTATGCCACATCCCGAACACCAGAGAGGGCATCGTAGAATTCTACAGTATGATGCTTTGACTGTTTCATAGCTTTTTGGATATCCTAGCGGATTATCATCCAAGGGACTGGATTTGTGTACATATAGCTCTGTGTGGATGATGTTGCTTTTGATGTACAGCTTTTGGTTAATATATGTAAGTATGATCAATGAAGTAATAAGGTAATTAATGCTTTAATTGATTAACCCAATAACTGCTGGTTTAAAATGTTTTTGAAAGAATCCCCCAATAATTCCAGTTGGGTTTTGTAAAATGCATCTCTTCATGTTTATGTTTTTCCTTGTAGGCAGCAAACTGGAGAATAGAGTTGTGGTCAGATTTACCAAATAGATTTGCTTCATTGCGGTTCCTACTGAAAAATAATCAAATTGTTCTCGTACATCCATGAACAGACGTTTTGTTTGGTATGTGTGATCTGTGCCAAGGTGTGTTGTTAAGCAATGAATTAACATTTCTAAAAAAGCAGTGCGTGTTGAACCCAAAACCCAGTATGACAGTATGTGTTCTGGTAAATGCTTGGCTTTCCGATTTAAAGGTTGTGTGTACATTTTATGTCCAGCTAGCAAGCATCAGGAAATAACACTAATCATATTTCTCCATTAGCCGTTGTCCAGTATGATATAAAAGACAGGCTGGCCTGGCACTGGACCATTAAAGATGTATTTGACCAGAAGTAACGCCCATGGTAAAGTCTCAGACAGGGAAAAATGTGTTGGCAGTATGTTCTCCAGTCTAAACCATTGCCATCCATTTTGATTCTGAGGCCTGTGACATTTTCAGTCCTGTCTTTGTGCTCAGCATAAGGCCCTTCCTGCATTCCTGTGAGCTGCTCTACTGGTAAGCTGTGTGTGCTCTTTACAGCAGCTTGCCTCAGCTGGAGCTCAGTGTGATCTACAGGCAGGGAGTGGATGTCTTCAAAATGGACGCCACCACACACACTGCCTCTGAGCCGTGAAGGGAGAGGGAGGGTTATCTGATATGTTCCCTCTCTGCCTGTGTAACTGAATCCCGCATGTTTTTGAAAAATGCACACAATCAGTAAGGACTATACAGGCTTTGAGGGACTGAGGGACTTGGTTCCAGGGATTTTTTGATAGTGAGGAGAAATCCTCTCTGCATTGCAGCACTGTGTCTGCGGAGAGAGGGGAGAAGAGAGCCTGTGTGGCACACTGAGCCGGGCGCCCAATCAGGCAGCTCCGTGTGGCGCTCAAACCAATCAGCAGCTCACAGCCGAGGTTAAAGATTGACAATCGCATAGAGAGCAGCAGGGAGAGCAAGGCCCTTATGGAAAATTCTGCACCCATCTTTGTCTCATCCCCCACCGGCCTCACTAATTGAAAAAAAAGAGAGAGAATAAAAAAAGGCTGAAGAATCTATATTCTGTGCGTAAAGAGAAAAAAAGGTATGCTGTCAATTTCCTACATTGAGGCATGAGTGTTGTGTCAGAGAGGTGGGGGGGGGTTATATAACGACATATTAATGCACATAATGTATTGTCTGTTATGTTTTAACATCAGGAAGGGTGATGGTGTCGGCAGATTGGGAGGTATTGATTTCTATAGTGTGTTTTCAATGTTCCATCTGTCTCTGCTCTCCTGGCCTGGGGAGAAGAGTTTGTTGCTATGGGGGACTATGTCTGTGTTGGCAGGCTATATCAGAGGTGGAGGCCGGTCAAGCCACTGTCTCTATTTACAGATGTGGCTGTCATTTTCTTCCCCCTGAGATGGAGGGAGAAGAGAATGGAGACAGACACAGAGGGTGATGGAGATGTGGTGGGAAAGGAACTACATTTGCTGCTATAACTGGGAGCCACTATTCAGATCTCTCGCACTCTAATTACGCTGTTCTCTCCCAGAGCTAAATAAGAAACTGGTGAAATGGAACCCATCTGAGCTGTGAGACAGTAGATTGCTCCGTGGCGTCAAAGAAAATGGCTGAAACAAGGGGATCGACAGATTAGTGTCTGAAATACCTGGGAAGTGATGTTGATCTGAAACAGTGTAAAACCTGTTTGACGGTTCGTTATTGACTGTATTCTTGTTGGCTCTCCTTCAAGAAATTACCATTTAAATTCCAAGAGTGTGGAATTGGCCTTGGTCATCATTTTAAAGGAGAATTGGTTCTCGATCGGCTCACCTGGTTGAATAAAGGTAAAAAAGACAAAACATTTGATCGTGCATTTGCATAGGGCTGGGGCTGTATTTGTGCAAGACATTGAAAAAGGAATGTTTGAGTTGCTTCTCCCTTAAGGGATATGAAGTGCATGAGTGCGATGCTGCAGACTTAAAGGAACAATCCACAGGAAAAACCTGATTTCACGTATTGCTATGTAAAGCTTTTCGTCTGTCTGTCGTCGATCCAATCGGAAATTGTCACACAACAGTAATGTTTTGAACGTACAGCACTTTCATGACGTTCACATCGTCGTAACGATGCAAACGGATTGCCGGTGGATCCTTTGGTACTGGGAACATGTTTGTTATTGAGGGAAAGAACCGTTGCATTGTAGTCACCAGGGAGTTATAGAGCTGATCGGTCTCAAATCCCGTTGGCTTCTGTTCAGCCTCGACCCCTTGTCAGATGACAGATGTCGAAGGGTAGTTTTGAGGCCCAAGTGTGGTCTACTTAGGGGCCGCTGGTCACAGGAAGGAAATGATGTCAGATATTACGTGAATGGGTTTTAGTTCTGGCCCTGAGTTTAGTCGTCCTGAGTTTGAACTAAATTCCCATTAAGTACATACAGACTATCCATGACATGTTGTTTCCGGAAGATGGGGTGATAGATGTGTTGATGGAATTCATCACCTATTTTCGGAAAAGCCTGGCTTTACAAAAGCAGATGTAGTACATTTGACATAGTTCTAAAGAGACAATTTGATATGATTGGTTGTGATTGATTGGTTGTTTAGCCTGTATTAATCACACCATCAGTTTGAGAGACTTTACCTTAGGACACTGCTTTACTAGACATCTCTTTACTAAACATTTTCTTTCCCTCAAAAAGAGAGGGTCTCGTGCTGTCCATAGCCAGCTTCCAAGTGAACAGCATGTCTGTGTCCAGTCTGGATTGGTTTAGACAGAGTTTGCCTCCAGGCCCGAATGGACTCTCCTTAGAAGAACAAGCCCATTGTAATGAGCCTGAGAGAGTGAGTCTCTCTGCTTCACAAGTCAGTGTTGAAGCACATCTTTACAGCCAGACTGGATGTCTTTACTTCCAAACATGCCCGATCTACACAGGTAACCTGTGAGACTTATTGGAATTGGAGCAGATCCTCTGATACTGTGTGACGTGCTGGTGTCGCTTAGTAGATAGTGATGCGAAGCGCATCGCGGATGTCTGGTGGAAACCTAGTGAGGTCAGTCTGTAGAAGCCGTCTACAGTCTGGGAGTCTTCTGCTATAGGTCTTTTCATAACAGGGCGTTGATAGTGCCTCTCTTTCTCTGCGTCAGTGTAGCTGAGGAGGAGGTGAAGACCGAGTCGGATGCAGTGGAGGGGATGGAGATCGCTACACGATCCAAAGGTGGGAAAAACTCAAAGCTGTGCTACACTGTTATTGCCTTTAACTGCGTGGAGCGTGGTGTTGGTGACAGGGTTGATGTTACTGATATCGTGTTCAGTGTATTAGGAACCAAACAAGGTACAAGATGGAGGCTAATGTGCCGCTTCTGTTACTCTCGCTGTCATGTCTTATTGCTATGGTAACTGGTTTTATCTGCTCTGTATGAAAACAATGGACCATCTACTGAAGGCAAATACCCTTCTGACAGAAAATATCAAAGCGGTCGCGTTAGCTTGATTGACCTTTGACCTTTCCCTAAAGTTTTAGACCCTGGGCCAGTGGAACGGGCGGCGCAGAAACGCAAGGTTCCCAGCCCTCCTCACTCATCCAACGGTCACTCCCCAGCTGAGACCTCCCCCAGCCCGGTTAAAAAGAAGAAAAAACCAGGAGCAGTCAGCAGCAGTAAAGACCAGGTGCAACCTCCTCCTCCACTTTCCTCCCTGTTCTCCTGGACTTAAGTTGGCCTTTCAGAGACCGCTGGCTTTCTTCTACTCTGTTCTACTGAGAAATGTGTCTAAACAGTTGAGGTTCCAATGGAGCCTTTTGGTAGACCATTGGATGGGATTATTTTATACGTGTGAGACCAGGGTGTACATGTATTTCTAATATTTATGTAAGCTTAACTTTAAGCTAAAACGATGAAATAATGATTTGTTTCATGATTGTTTGCTTTCATGTGTACTTTTGCCATCTGAAACTGATGATGCTTCAGCCATTGCTCACTCACACTGAGACCTGGTAATACTTAGGATGTTAATGAGCTTTCTAAATGGTCAATTACAATGACTTGGGCCAGTAAGCATTGGATCAAGACTTGTCTCAATGCAGCACATTAATGGGTGTGAGCTAAACCACATACTGTTTCTCACATCCAATCGAACTACTAAAGGCTCGTTTGTTAAACTGTAATATAATATGCAGGGATTTTCTTTCATAGCAGGAACAGTCAGTTATCACCGTTTTAGTGTCTCACAGTATGTCCTAACACAGGCTGCTCTTTGTTTTTTGGACACTTACAAAATAACTTCTGTTGTTGTTTCTTTGTGTTGGCCTTCTTTCTGCTCATGTAATCCCACGCCTGCTTTTGAACCCCCCAACTTTGTGTTTCTCTTGCCTGCATTTCAGTCAGAACTAAGACATGGTCCCTTTTACTATGTGAAGCAGCCATCACTCACCACAGACCCTGTTGATGTTGTACCGCAGGACGGCAGGAACGACTTCTACTGCTGGCTGTGTCACCGCGAGGGCCAGGTGCTCTGCTGTGAGCTCTGCCCGAGGGTGTACCACGCCAAGTGCCTCAAACTGCCCGCAGAGCCCGAGGGGGACTGGTTCTGTCCCGAGTGTGAGGTACTCGCTTGTGGGTGTGACCCGTTGTCTGTCGGGAGGAAAGCTCCAGAGCCTAATGCATGGGGGGGTAGGTTAAGGGTTTAGAACTGATTAGGATCGGACTGAAATGGGTACCTCAGACTTACAAAGTCCTTAAGTTTTAGGAAATACAGAGTCAGGGACAATATTGGTTGCAAGAAATTCTGTTTGTGTTGGTTGTCGCGGTGGTGAAACGAGGCCAGGCGGTAGCATTGTTTCAGACTGCAACAGACTTTTGGAAGCTGATATCGTGCTCTCTACCTCTTTTCTTTCAGAAAATTACAGTTGCAGAGTGCATAGAGACTCAGAGTAAAGCAATGACCATGCTAACGTTAGAGCAGCTGTCTTACCTGCTAAAGTTTGCTCTCCAGAAGATGAAACAGCCAGGTGTAAGTGCACTGACCTCCCTCCTCTAGCTGACTCATCAGTCCTGTTAACACGTCAGGTCTGGGGTAAATCAACTGTATATAGGGTACCTGTTGCTAAGGATTTTGCTTCTGATTTTACCCCTCCCTACTTTGCCATGGAAGATCTCTTAAGTCTACCTTTTCAAACTGTTACTATTTACTAAATGCTTTGACATATTGATGAGTAGATAACCGTGTTACAACAATTCATACGAATCCAATGTGGTGAACTGAACTCTCACACGAACACAATGGAACGGTCTTGTGCTTGTTGCTATGGTCTGCTTTTAAGACCACTCAATGCTTTCTTATGGTTTTGTTTTCCATCAGAGATGGTGTCCATTGCCCCTGCCCCAGTACATTGGAAACTGCACCCTACCAACTGATTTACTATTCTCAAAAGTCTGAAGTATCTTTTGGTGTTCTGGTTATAGAATTGTTACGTATGTCATTAGCAAGGGAGTTCTAACAGCACTAAACCACCCCGAGCCTTTTAAGACAGTCCTTTCCACTACAATGGCACAAAGAGGAAAGGAACCATGAACCAAGGGTGCAGTTTGTAAAGCGGTGGTGTGGTGAGGATACAGTTGCCCCTCTTACTCTTTTTCAGGACCAACCACGCTCGTCATGTCACTCCCCTCATGCAGCCGCCCCGCAGAGAAAGGCTTTTAATTGGGTAATCAATCCAACTCACTAAAAAAAAGACCCCATCATATTTTCCCCTCATTTTTTTCCTCCTGTTTGGAGTGTTCTTTTTGTTTTGTCTGTTTTCAGTTGCTGTCGTTTGTCCTGGGTTGGTAGAGTGTATGTCTGTGTGTGTGTGAGTGTGTGTGCGTGTGTGTGTGTGTACGTTGTGGTGATGAAGATCATACAATGAAGGAACAATCCTAAATTGAGATACGTGCAAGCAATTAAAATCTTAGTTAAATCGATAATTAGATGTTTATATGAACGGACAGCTATGCGTGTCTCAAATTAGGAATTGACCCCAGCGAAATGTGTTTAAAATATGAAGGGTCATTCACAGTGCATCTCTTATTCATTCCTTCTCCAGACGGAGCCCTTCCAGAAACCAGTATCTCTTGAACAGCATCCAGACTACGCAGAGTACATATTTCATGCCATGGACCTTTGTACATTAGAGAAGGTTACAATTCTATAATTATTATTTTAAAAATAATAAACTGGGGGGGCAGTTGCTCACCAACCTTTTCTATTTTATTTTTCCAGAATACAAAAAAGAAAATGTATGGGTGTACTGAAGCTTTCTTGGCAGATGTGAAATGGATTTTACACAACTGCATCATTTATAATGGAGGTTTGCATTTGTGTTTCCCCCTTAAATATATATTACTTTTCATCGATAAATGAAAATGTCACGCAACAGTAATTACTGATTATGATGTTCTTATTCCAGGTAATCATAAGCTCACTGCCACAGCTAAAGTCATTGTCAAAATCTGTGAACATGAGGTGAGTATGCGAAGGCTGTCAAATATTATTTCAGGGCCTCAAAAAACTCTTTCTACTCCTGCAATGATTCTTCTCTTTCAGATGAACGAGATTGAGGTCTGTCCAGAGTGCTATCTCTCTGCTTGCCAAAAGAGAGAGAACTGGTTCTGTGAGCCATGTGTAAGTTCTGTTACTTAAACATACTTACTTCCTTGTATCAAAGCCCGTGCTACACGAGTCGTGCATCTTACACCGTACATGATGCCTAGTTTACACCGCTGAATCAATGTGGCCTGTCTATGGTCTCAACATGGTGTAGTTACCAGCTGCCATTCACTGTGCTCAGAGTAATCCACACCCTCTGGTGTGGGCCAAGCTGAAAGGGTTTCCATTTTGGCCTGCCAAGGCACTTCGAGACAAAGACGGGCAGGTGGATGCTCGCTTCTTTGGACAACACGATAGGTAATTTCCCTCGTTTAGTTTTCACAATTTTCTATCTTCTCAGGATGTTTGGATTTGCCAGCTCCGCTTTTTTGTCGGTCTCTCAATCTTCTGACTGTCCTGCCTTTGAATTTTTCTGTTCTTCTTCCAGGGCCTGGGTCCCCTTAAATAACTGCTACCTCATGTCCAAGGAGATTCCCTTCTCTGTAAAGAAGACTAAGAGTATCTTCAACAGCGCCATGCAGGAAATGGAGGTCTACGTGGAGAATATGAAAAAAAAGTTTGGAGTGTTCAACTACGCCCCCTTCAGGACACCCTATACCCCTGACAACCAGTACCAGATGCTGCTGGACCCTGCCAACCCCTCGTCTGGCTTGGTCCGACCTGAGAAGCAGGAGAAGATCAAGTTTAACTTCGACATGACTGCGTCTCCCAAAATGCCCATGGGCAGGGGCATTCTGTCCGGTGGGGGAGGGGCTATGGGGGGGGTTGGGGGGAGTACAGGCCGGAGGATCTCCCTGACAGACATGCCCCGCTCACCCATGAGCACCAACTCCTCTGCTCACACAGGCTCTGATGGGGAGCAGGACAACCCAGACAAGGGCCAGACTAGAACCCCCGCTAGCCACTTCAGTGCAGGAGAGGAGTCCATGGACTGCACAGGTTTGTACTGCACGCTGCCTCTCCGAACTTCCTAACGGACTACAGAATATACTGTAGGTACTGAAAAGGCTGGGATTATTGTCGTCTTTATATTATCAGGCATTGTAAACCCAGGAAGTGGATTTTGTTCGACATACAGTTACCATAATAGGGATTTTAACTTTCTAATTAAGATCCTATGAAGAGCATGGCATTCACAGATATCTCGGAACTCTCTCCATAGCATCCCCAGCCTCAACACGACCAGGTTCTGCTTCTGGTGCCAAAGACAGCCCTAAACCGGCCCTGTCTCTCGTCCCCAAGCAGGAGAAAGCTGCCTCCACAGGGAGCATCCTTAATCTGAATCTGGGTGAGCTGCCCCCTGTCCTTGCACTCTCACATCTATGTGGAACGCCGTTTGAGTTTTGCACGTCAATAAAGATATACGTTAAATTACATTCTAACCTACTGGCCAGTGAGCACTTGAATACAAACTTGTCACAGAATTTTTCAACGTGTACATTGTAGCCATGAAAAAGGTTGCTGCTGGAAAGCAAACAGTGATGTACAAAAAAAATGATCAAGACGACATCGTCGGTTTCAGTTTGATAACTAGCAGGGTGTTGTCATTACCCAACTCATAATTAATATGAATGTTTTAGTTGTTAGTTATGTTTGGATCTGATCCATTTTAGTAATATGTATGAGGCTATAATAAGCTGCTATAATGACATTGGTTAGCTTTTGCTTGGGGCACCAGGGCTTGTAAGATGGCTAGTTTAGTTCATTATAGTTCTTGTTACCTATCAATATTTATGTTCATTTTCAACTATTTAATGGAACAGCTGAATATATAAACATGAAACAAATTGCTAAATGTTGCAGTTTTCTGAATAGTTCTATAATTTGTTTCTTACTTGATGCATCCGTGTTATTTAGCATGTTTTGACATGCAAAACCCAATCAGCGTTCCATATCCCCAGTTATAATCTTTTAAGATGCGTATGGTTTCATGTCTGTAGAACAATATCAATAAACCCCAGAAACCCTAATGTAGAACCATTCCTACTTGATTCAAATTCAAAAAGCTTCATTATTTATTCCATAGTGATAGAAAATTGTCTTAGCTTAGGGGCTCAAATACAACTTAAAAACATGCACTCACAAAGCATATACAGTAAAACACAACAGTTGCATAAATAATATGAGTATGTGTGCAAAACTGCATTAGAAAGTAATGACAGCCTAGTTAACCTTGTTTAGAATGGATATTGCAGTGGCAAGGAAAGTTTTTGTTAGTTCTCTTTTTGACCAGAGGTGCTCTGAAGCGGCGGCCTGATGGGAGTAACTGAAAGGAGTGATAAAGAGGGCGTAGAGGGTCCTTAGTGATGGAGTCTGCCTTTCTCTTTACTACTCAACTGTGAAAGTCTGACAGTTGGGTTTAAATGTTGCCGGTGATTTGGGTTGCATGTTTGATGATTCTTGTGTGCTTCTTCTTGCTTTTCTCTGTAAGGATGTTGTACCAGGATGTAATGTTGAATTTGAAAACGTATTCAACGAGAAACCGGTATACTGTTGTTAAGATGTCTTGTCTGACATTAAAACCTTTCAGTCTTCTCATGGAGGCGTTGGGCCTTTTTGTAGATTTGCATGTTGTGTGAATGTCAGTGCCCGGATATTTAAAGATCTCGACCTGTTCCACCTCTCCAGTCTGAGTGGTCCAGAGGGAGGGCGTAGGGTGTCAGGTGCCCGGCTCCACCATGCAACACAGCCCTTTGGTCTTACTGATTTCCAGTTCAAGGGCGCTCTCCTGGAACCAGAGGACCATGTTGTCCACATACTGCCTAGATGGGGACATACTGCCCATCTGTCAAGGGGCCACCAAGCCCATGTCATCAGCATATCTAAAAAGTGTCAGTCCGTTGCAGTTGCAGGTGATGGTGTTTCTATATATGAAGAAGAGGATGGGTGACAGAACACAGCCCTGTGGGACCCAAGTATTTCGAACAATATTGGTGGATTTATGACCAATCACTCTGACGTGTTCAAGTCTGTCTTTAATCCATAAAACCAATATTATGTTAACTTGTAGTCCTTGGAGGCCTTGCAGTAGTGTGTTTGCGTTTACTGTATTAAAAGCAGATGAAAAGTCCATAAATAAAATCCTAACATATGAGTTTGGTGAAGTGAAGTGCCTCACCACTGTATCCAGGAGAGTCAAGCTGGCATCCTCAACTCCCCGTTTCACCTTGTAGGCAAACTGGAGTGGGTCCGGACTCTCAACCCACCACAGTGATATGCTCCCCAGCAACCACACTCCCTTGATTGTGTTGGGTTTGCAGCTGACTTCAACCAGTGTGTTCCCTTGTTTCTCTTTTGTGCTGGCCTGTAAGATCGTAGCAAAGCCGAGATGGACCTGAAGGAGCTGAGTAAGACTGTACAGCAGCAACAGCAGGGGGCGCCGCCAATCCTCCCCTCACCCAAGAAACAAATCAGGAGCCGTTTCCAGCTGAACCTGGACAAAACTATCAAAAGCTGCAAGGCCCAGTTGGGTGAGTGACCAAAAGAAAATAACTACTCAACAAGATGCTAGGAAAATGGAACATTAGTCGATTTATTTGGAAGTCTCCAAAGTATTGCTAAAGCCATTGATGTGTACCTGATTTCCCTGAATGTTCTGCCTACTGTGTACAGGTATAGATGAGATCTCTGAGGACGTGTATAAGGAAGTGGAGCACAGTGACTCAGAGGACTCAGATAAATCAGATTCAAGTGACAGTGAGTACGCCAGCGATGAAGAACCCAAACCTAAGGAGGATGAGCCGGCGCAGGTCACTGACAACAGACAGAAGGACCCTTCCAAGAGAAGTTCAAAAGACCCGCTGCCCCCTGACCAGAGCAAGGAGGGCAAAACCGAGGGCCCGTCGACAGCCACAAACATTGCAGATGTGGGGGTAACAGCTACCCTCCCTGAAACCTCCTCTAAAGAGAAACAGGGTGTGGACTCGGACAAAGAGATCCCAGAGAAACCCAAAGCTGCTCCAGCCTCTCCAGTACCCAGAGAGAAGGCCCAGGTGAAGCAGGAGACCAGGCAGCCCTCTCTAATGGATGACTCGGACTCTGAGAGGGAGCTGGTGATCGACCTGGGGGAGGACCAGGGTGGCAGAGACCGCAAGAGGAGTCGGAAGGACGCACATGCCAACAAAGAACCACCAGCAAATAAAACAGAGGGTGTGTGTTCTCCAGTTTCCTACCACAACTTGATTTAAAAAAAGGGAAAATAATTATTCAATGAAAATGGTTCAAAATTAAAATATATTTCTTTCTGTTGTAGGCAAAGCCCCTTCAAGTGCCCTTACTGTGTCGCAAAACCCCACGGCCCCTTCCCTAACTCCCTGCGTGAAAGACCCATCACAGTCTCCGCTAGCCATACCTCTAAACATGGTTTCTTTCACTGCTGCTGCTCCCACCGCCGTTGGCCCCGCCCCACTGCCCATTGCCACATCCTCAACGGCCCCCGTCACGGCCACATCCTCCGCTGCTGTGAAGAAACAGCGTCCTCTGCTGCCCAGGGAGACAGTCCCAGTGGTGCAGCGCGCGGTGGTGTGGAGCCCCGCCAACAAGTTCCAGACGTCCTCCCAGAAGTGGCACATGCAGAAGGTGCAGCGGCAGCAGCAGAATCAGCAGCCGGCCACGCCCCCGCTGCAGGCGGCGTCGCCGGGCCAGCCGCAGTCGCTGCCGCAAACGCCAGCGTCATCAACAACATCGCCGCCACCGTCGTCGTCGTCGCCACAGCAGCCTTCCCAAAGCACGCGGTACCAGACCAGGCAGTCAGTTAAAGGTACCTGGTGTTAGTTGATGGGCACACTGTGGAGACATGGAACACAAGAACGGAAGCTGTTTTAGTGCAGCAGCATGCCTGAATGTCCTCACTGTGATGTCGCTGATCTGTTTTGGTTGTTGATGTTCCATCTAGCTGTCCAGCAGAAAGACCTTCAGCTCGGAACGTCTACGTCGGCTGTAACCCTGGTGACCAGTGCCCCGGCCTCTGTTGCTATGACTGCAATCACCGGAGTAGGGACAGGCCCCTCCAGCTTCACCTCCACCTCCATGGCAGGGGACGTCCAGATCCCTACCGCGTCAGCAGATGTTGCGGCTGACATCGCCAAGTACACTAATAAAGTGAGTATGCAAGGCCTGATTGATGACCACATTAAGGATGTACATTACATTGTATTATTTACATGTTAGTCTTCCAGTAGACACGGTCAGCTCATTCATCTAGGTGGGACAACCACACCACCCAGTCATAGCAAGTACATTTTACTCAATTAGCGATCAGTAAAGTGAGGGCTAGAAAAAGATTATTTTCCTAAGGTAACAGAAGCATCGACCAACAGTGAGTTTCTGTACTGCGGAAGTAAGATGACAAATGTATGGATTAGTACCCGCACCTCTTCCTGTTTGAGGTAAGGACAGACTACAAATGTTATAGAACATAAACCTACAAGTGCAATCCTCTCTGTCACGTTGTTTGTGCGGCTTGCCAAGTAGGATGCTATCCAAGAGTGTGTAAGAGCCTTTGATCTCCAGCTCTAAGAGGGTGGAGAGGAGGATCTGATGGTTTACAGATAGATCTAAGAAAACGACAAAGGAAACACGGTCAGTTTGGGAGGTGTGATGAGCCACTGTTAAAGATGGGAAAACGGACTCAGTTGATTGACCTGCTTACAGTGATGTTTAGGGTTCAGGATATTGACTTACAGTGATGTTTAGGGTTGAGGAGATCTGCGGAGGTGATGTTTAGGGTTGAGGGGATCAACCTATAGTGGCGTTTAAGATTGAGGAGATCAATCTATAGTGATGTTTAGGGCTGAGGAGATGAACCTATAGTGATGTTTAGGGCGGAGGAGATCAACCTATAGTGATGTTTAGGGCTGAGGAGATCAACCTATAGTGAAGTTTATGGTGGAGGAGATCAAACTATAGTGATGTTTATGGTGGAGGAGATCAACCTATAGTGATGTTTAGGGTTGGGAAGATCTTTCTGAGTTGACAGCAGAGTTGGTCAGAGACCGTATGTGCAAATGTTCTGGAAAGAAAGGACTAGGGATACCAATATGTTGTTCTTGTGATGTGTTAGTTTGTTGACGTGTTGTTTCATTTGACGAGGACATTCAGAGTTGACAAAGCCAGTGGTTAAGGAGGAGTTGACGTGGGAGGCAATTAATAGCAGATGCGTGGTTCATTTTACTTATGTGTACTACAATGCTTTTTCATTTCATTGAGAAGTGATTAGCCATCGGTCCCTTCGATGGTCTGAAATGTTTTACGTGACGTCTTTTTCAGATAATGGACACAATCAAAGGAACGATGAGTGAGCTATACAATGACCTTTCCAAAAGCACGTCGGGCAATACAGTGGCCGAGGTGGGTATCTGCTGATAAGCCCTCCAAGGCATCGAATGCCAGCCTGCATTTAAAAGCTTGCTGTATAACTGTCCTGGTCTTTCTCACACAGATTAGACGACTGAGAATTGAAATAGAAAAACTGCAGTGGCTTCATCAACAGGAGCTGTCAGAAATGAAGCACAATCTAGGTAAGGATCTTTGCATTGCTTAAGCAGACACTGTAGGAGACCCCGTCTCATCTGGTTCAACAGACTGTCTGTCGCCGTAACAATGGGACCACTGACCAAGGAGAGGCAGTCACGTTGTAGAGTAGGTCACGTTATGTTCTGTACGTGCCCGCATTTAGAGTTGACCATGGCAGAGATGAGGCAGAGTCTGGAGCAGGAGCGGGAGCGCCTGGTGGCCGAGGTAAAGAAGCAGATGGAGGTGGAGAAACAGCAGGCGGTGGACGAGACCAAGAAGAAGCAGTGGTGTGCCAACTGCAGGAAGGAAGCCATCTTCTACTGCTGCTGGAACACCAGTTACTGTGACTACCCGTGCCAGCAGGCCCACTGGCCGGAACACATGAAGTCCTGCACACAGTCAGGTAACACATACGAAGCCATACTCAAAGAATTGGTGTCAAAGAAATTGGACCCATTTGACTACAGGCTCTGTTGTTTTACAGTTGTGTAGTTAAAGTATGCATTTCTGTTCACCTTTATGTAGCAACAGCTTCACAGCAAGAGCCTGAGTCCGAGTCCACAACAGACGGCCCAAATAAAGCCCCAGCACAGGCCAGCGGTGGTCAAACCTCCATCAGAGAAATGACAGCACCTGCCCCCATAGACAAAGACTCTAATGTGGACAAAATCAAGGACAATGTCATGGTTAGTCTGTCCTAACACTGAACGCTTGCCCTAACACCGACAAGGAGTCATTTCACTTGGACCTGTAAAGTAATACTATCGACACCTTCTTAGCTAATGGACACTGACAGTTTTCATCTGCATTTCTCATTTCAAAACACAGCTCTGGAGCAATCGGAAGGCTTTTTTTTCTTTGGTTTGTTATTCATTTTTTACCTCAGTGTTTTTGTCCACGGTTGAAAATTTCCGTAAAACTACAAACATTATTTTCCCTTGCATTAATACCTTATGACCTGGAAATCCGAACGGCCAAAGTTGGGGCATGTGACCACTAGAGGGCATCACTTGTTCTCTCCAACCCATGACACATTACGCTCCCATTGCAACCTAACAGAAGCAGACTTGGCACAGAGAAATTTGATGACTACATCAGCAAGTGTATCTATTATTGTCTCAACTATATATGAATAAACATGTATAGGGTTTGAAAATGTGTAAAAGAGTTAGACTTTTTGACTGTTGATCACCTAGCTGACCAAACTCAATGTGAATGGACCAGAATGGAACACGGCTTAAGGTGACTGTTGACACATAGGTCTGTGATTTATTTTTTGTATTCTCCATTTCGTATCTTAATTTATTTTTTTATTTATACTGAAATGTTGCTATAAGGTATTTTTTACAGACATCATGTTCCATGAACCACCTGTTAAAGATGGTTAAGACGCTTTTTCATTTGAGAATGTTTTTCTTTCCTTCCTTGTACAATATTTTTTCTATATTGCAACAGCCATTTTGTCTTTTACTGACATTTGTGTTTGTTCTCTTTCACCTTGTATTGTTGCAACTGAGACATTTAAAGGCAAACACATACCTAGTTTTTAACAAAGAAAGGGAATAAAATACACCACTAGTTTTACATTTTTTTGTTTTTCTGACGAGAATACAAAAACAAACATTTACATATTTGGTTATAAATCATAGCATACATGTATCAAACAGGTCTTTGAGTATCAGGTTTTAGTGGATTACTACACCTTATTCCCTCATCTGCCAGAAATCCCATTTCTTTCCATAAACTATTGTCATACTAGAATCTACTGTAATGGAGTCATTCCTTTTCCTGTATAGAAAATAAACTAACTGAACTCTGTTGTATTTCATGTTTGTTTACATTCTGTAAATAAATAAAATATGTTGCTCTGAAAAGTCATTGAAGTCATAGTCAACTATTGATCACATCCTATTGGAATAAATACCTAAGGCTGGGATTTATTTGCTGGGTTTTCTAGATTCTACATTGCTTTTAAATAAATTGATGTCCAGTTGATTTCCATATTAACCTAAGTGAAGAAACCTAACTTGTTTTTGGAAAACAAACACAGCTCTGCAAAAGATGCCAAACTCAGTTAAGCAAATCATGTCAAACAAAATTAAAACCCTTTCATTCTGTGTGTAAAATGTCAATCAGCAATCAGACCTTATTTACGAATAAAAGCTGTCACCTGTCAAAGCAGTCACCTTAGGACAAAAGAAAGGTATAAGGGATATGGAATATGAGAGCATAGTGTTTGAGTAGCTCAACGGTGTATTTAAAGAGCTAATCTGATGAAAATGGGCCACAATTAGTTCTATTTTCTTTGACATTTTAAAATACATGGCTTTTATATAACATGTAACAGTTATACAGAAGGATATAAACACAGTAACGTCCAAGTCTTCATTGTGTTCCTCAGTAAGGGCATCTGGGAATTGCACAAGGTGACATAGGCACTTGTGTCCTATACTCAGTCATAACAACAATAATATAGTTACATATTTTTTATTTTATTAACAGAATTGAATCTTCCGGAAGGTAACAGCTGTTTCTTTTGGGGTCGTTGGTGCGCTACTGATTTGTCGGGTGCGGGCGCATTGTGCAACTATACCTATACTGTATGTACAGTATCTGTCATCACAAAACAAAAATCTACCCTTACGCAATCCTGTTGTGTAGATTAAACCATTAACCATGCCTTTAAGGACTGTTTAAACACATGCATGGTAGAAACCTAGATATTATTCCACTTAACCACTGTGTATATAAAATATGTTGTGACCTGTACAACTCTTAAACAGGTTGGTACCAAATCAGTGACACTGTCTCCTATAAAATGAAAATGTTTAGACCTTTACTACATTAGTAAAGGTCTAAACTGGCTGATATCTTCACTTGGATGTTGGCACACCACAAACTTAACCTTGACAAGACTGAGTTTCATTTCTTTTGTGGGAAGGCCTCGTCTGCTCCAGGACATGTCCATCATGTTTGACTGCACAATGTCCTCCTCCCTGAGTGCAAAGAACCTTGGCTTTACCTTAGACGAAAGGCTGTTGTTCTCCGCTAACACTAAGAGATTAGTGTAGAACCTCCTGAAGGTTCATGCTCAACAACATGTATAGAATATGACCATACCTGACATTTGAAATACTGCAACTCACTGTTGGTGGGACGCCTGGCATGTACAATCAAATTCTTGCAAATCATTCAGGATATAGTGGCCTGTCTGGTGTTCAAACTTCCCAAATCCTCCCATGTCACCCCACTTCACGATATTCTGGCTTCCAGTTGAAGTTTGAATCTGCTTCAATGCTAAACTACTGTAAGTAACAGGCAAGAAGGACATTTTGTCAGGAAAGTGACCAAAAGCCCAATGGCTGTGGTAACAGAGCTTCAGAGATTGTCTGCAGGGATGGGAGAATCTATAGGATGGAGAACCATGTGTGCAGCAATCCATCAATCAGGATGTTTTGGCATCTAGACAGAACCCATTCCTTGAAGATGTCTGAGAGCATGAGGACAAACATTTCAGGTCTGATGATGTAAAAATCTAACTACTGGCCTGAATGCCAGGCCCTATGTGTAGGAAAAACAAGGTACTCCTCAGCACCGGACTAAGACCATCCCCACGGTGAAGCATTTTGATGGGAGCATCATGCTATGGGGATGCTGCTCAGCAGCAGGAACTTAGATTTGTCAGGATTGAGGGGAGTTTGAAATAGAAGTAATATAAACTTGAATGCTCATTGGATTTAATTATTTTCAGGTAAAATGTAAAAAGGGAGGGTGTGGCCACAGTGAATAACACCTAATATCAAGGTGTGCATAATTATTAGGTAGCTTCATGACCTCAGATAAAATGGGCCAAAAAAGAGATTTAACTGATAAGTCAAAAATTCAAAAATGCTTTTCAGACAGATACAATGAAACTATTGCGGCGTGACCACTGAACAATCAAAGGTTTTGTTGTGAATAGTCAACTGGTGTGAAAAAAACACATGGAGAAGAAAAGACGCAAATTAACTGCAAATGACTTCAGAAGAATTCAATGTGAAGCTACCAAGAACCCATTATCCTCCAGTGCCATCATATTTCAGAACTGCAACCTAGCAGGATTGTCAATAAGTAAAAGGTGTCAAGTGATCAGAGACATGGCCATGGTCAAGAAGGCTAAAACATGACCACCACTGAATAAGATTTGAAATGTACTGTATAGATTGGGCAAAGAAATACCTGAAGACAGATTTTCGAAGATTTTATGGACAGATTAATTGAGAGTGACTCTTGATGGACCAGATGAACTGTGGCTGGATCACTAATGGACACACAGCACCACTTCATGAGCCAGCCAGGTGAAGAAGGGGAATTGGTATGGGCTGCTATCATTAAGGATGAGGTAGTTGGACCTTTTCAGGTTGAAGATGGACTGAAACTCAACTCCCAAACCTACTGCCAGTTTCTGGAAGATACTTTCTTCAAACAGTGGTGTAAGAAGAAATCCTCAGCATTCAAAAAGGCCATGATCTTCATGCAGGACAATGCTTTATCACATGCATTCAAGTACTCCACTGCTTGGCTAGCCAGCAAGGGCCACAAAGATGCCTGAATAATGACCTGGCCCCCTTCCTCTCCTGACTTATATCCTATTGAGAATTTGTGGGGCCTTTCCAACTTGAGATTTACAGTCGGGGAAGACATTATACCTCTATGAACAACATTTGGGAGGCTGTGGTTGCTGCTTCAGTTATTGAAATGAAGAGAAGTTATATTGGAATATTTTTGAAAGGACAAAACATTTAATTAATTGTAATTTTGTGTTACTTATTTGTCACACTTACTTAAAATGTTTTGAATAAACACGTGAGTTGGGAGATATAATTATTTAATTAGTTGTCTAATAATTCTGCACATCATTTTTTGCCTAATAATTCTGCACTCTTATGTGTCCCCCTGAGAAAGACCATAACTCACTTTTGCTTTGTTAAAAATTCCGATTTGAGGTTCAATTATATTTTGGATTGACTGAGGGCATTGTGTTTGTTCAACATAAAATAAATCTTGAGGAGTACAATTAGCTTAATAATCAACATTTTCTCAAACCTAAACACACTCACCAAATTGACCAAACAACAGAGTTTTTACACAAAATCAAACATTAAACTCTTAACTGTGTTATCTGGAATATGGGCTTAGCCTTTGGGCTTAGCCTTTGAGAGGTGTAAGTGGACCGGCCATGGCATTTGGGTGCCAGCACTTCCTCCATCAAACTTGCTCTCTCAGTTCACAGGGAGTATGAAGTCTGTGCACAGTGAGGACCTGGTCAGTGCCAGGCTGTGGCCTTCATGTTGTGTGGTGAGCTCTTCCTAAGCTGCCCTTCGAGCCCCAAGTGTTGATGTCTTTGAAAGTAATTTGTTTTCCCACGGGCTCTAGACTGGTAATCAATGGCGTACCTGACCCAAGGCAGAACATAGATAAGCTGGGACGCTACTTCCCTCAGCCATCCACAGGCTTGCAGGGCAGTGCTCCTCTTAATTAGTTAATTTCAGTTCACTGTGTGAATATTTATACATGCAAATGTAGATATATATTGATGTGGCCAGATGCACGGCTGTGACTGTCCTATGTTGTCCTGGTGTCCAGCCTCTTCTCTGGACACTTTTCAGGTTCTGTATGAGGGATTGAAGATTGACAACAAGAAGGGAAAGACCATGTTTCCCCCAGTCAGTCCTTAGGGGGGTACACATTCCACAATGTTGTGCCACTGAATCCATATTCCTCCCATGTTTGAGCTCCAATTGCCACCCCGGACCACAATGCCACAGCAAGGACATTGAAAAATGTCAGGAACACAGGAGCAATAACACAGTGCCCCATGATTTGAAACCATATTTTGAATACATACTCTCCAGAGTATTTCCTACTATACAGTTATAGTGTCATATAGAATCATTGCTGTATGAGTCAATATGTAGTTAATTTCATATACAGTGTGTACAAATGCACTGGCTGAATGTATCTGACCTTGAAACACACATTTTAAGCAAATGACACATTAACAAGAACGAATATGAATTACTGCCTATGTTTAGACAGTTATTTGACATAAATCCTGAATACATTCTGTTTTATGACACGTGTCTACTCTTAATTTGGTAACATTTATTTTGAAATGTTCAAAATTCTGTGACACGGAAGTACTTTTAAATGTTGCGCACAAGACGTAAACCATTCAGCGCCATTCTGCATTACAAGCTACAACAACCAAAACGAAAATGGAGGACTGAACGGAGACCGTACAAAACGTATTATATCGTCGATGTTTACAAGTGGGTCGAATTGCAACTCATTATATGCCCAAATTCTACTTTTGTAGCGTTCTTTGTAAATCGGTGTATACGTGTCAATTTTGTGAAAGGATTAACCCTAATGTAGCTATCTAACGTTTGTAAAAAGGCTACGGTTACAGTACACGCTTAACATGGTGCTGCTGGTTGTGGCCTACACGTTTTGCAATGTCATTTGTGGATGACATAACGCAGGTTAGCTAATCATGTTCTCGTTAAATTTAAAGATTTTAGGTTGAAATTAATTGGTGTTTGTTTGCTTTAATAACGCATGCTGTCTTGTGGTATGAGTTCTTATTGCGGAGGTCACGTAGCTTAGCTAATCACAGCAAGCTTCTAGGTTACCAAACCAGTACATCAGCTACTGTAGGAACGAGCAAATGTAGTGCTTTGGGTGTATATCCCTCTCGAGTTTCAATGTTTTACAGTAGTGACATTGCTAATTGAGTTCAATTGGCAATAAAAAACATGGTGGATGTACAATAAGTGTGATACTAACTAATACTTGGCCATCAGACAATGGTTTCGCGTTAGCTACTGTTTGTAGCAACAATGTAGCTCGCGTTTCAATTGATCCCCTTACCTTGCACGCTAGATACCTCCTAAAGCTTCGGTTCGGATTTCTCGGTGCTCGCAGATATCTTGCGATCTGCCACCGTCCTGGGGTTCGTGGGAAGTGTTTTTTCTTTTTCGGAGTTCACTAGGTTGCTGTTATATTTCTGCAGGGTTGCCTTTGAATACATATTGTGGCTGTCGGGATTTTAAGTTGTATATTACCTAGCTCGGTTAGATGTCAACTTAAAGCTAGTCGAACATATGTTGCTATGCGTATAATATTCAATGTGTACAATCATTTCATTGTATTATTAAAACTAAAGACTTAAGTTGCCTGATATCTAGTTAGCAATCGATAGCACATTGTAAAACGTTTGTGATTTATCACTGACCTATGCTAGAAGTACATCATGGTAGTTAAGCTAACGTCGATGTTGCATTGACCCCTCCCCCCAAAATCAGAGGTGCATATCGTTTTGTCTTCTGTTGAATCACAGCTAATTACCTAAAATCGTTATTGATTTATTTCGTTGCATTCAATGGGTGACATTTTTATTTAATTGTTTCAAAGAAATCTAACAATTATCAATGGGCCTACCGCTCAGGCTTTTGCATGTGCTCCCTCTTTTGGTAAGTCGTAATAACGGTTGGTAATAAAGGTTTGCATTGCGTTTGTTAGCTAATACTTTCGGATCTCGGTTTAGTCAATTGAGTTCAATTGCCTTTATAAATAATCAGACCAGTATTAATGATTGTATTTGTTTTAAAAACAGCCAGATTTTGAGCGATTAGTACATTTTTGTGTGGATAATCATAGAAAATGAATGGCCCAACGTCATGTTTTTATCGAAGCTGCATATAACTTATCCAGGTCTTTATCAGAATGGACAGCACAAATGAAGGTTTTATTGGAGAAACTCAAGTAATATGTATACAGTAAATACCAATTGACTCTGGCACTGCTGTATACAGGAAGAAACAGTACTGAGTCTATGTGGATTGGGCGAAAGGTAATTGGGGTTTACATGCCTAGTTCGGTATAGTGACCTGAGATTTAAAAAAAATGTGTGTATGAAGGCAGTACTAATGAGTTGGTGGAACTATGGGACAATGGAGATTGTCCAAGTAACCATTGGGTAATTATTTTTGAAATAATGTTTGGAAGTTTGAAGCTTAATTGTAGATTTTTTGCTACAACGTGGCTGGCTGGTATTTTCCTGCATACTGCAAATCTCTACACATTCTGCCCTTAAATGACTTTGTTTGGGTCTACTTGCAAAAGTGATGATTGATGTTAGCAAACCTGCTATGGAGTTCTCGCCAGGTGCGTAGCTACATAGTGAAGTATTACTATATAGTGAAGTTCCAGTTTGACCCAACAATGTAGTTGTGCTGATTGAATTGGACTTTTTGTGACCACCGAAGTTGGTCACGTGATTGCAGTTTGCATAGAATTGTGGGTGATATTAACCCTGCAAGTTGTTCTTGTCCCCTCAAGCTAAATTATGGACCGAGGGGGCAGCTTTTGTAAAATGGACCAGCACTGCATCCGGTTTTGACAGGGATTAATCCGAGGGAAAGTGGCTAGGGCAAGTGTTTTCATGGGGTGTCTACATGGTCACTGGAGTCAGGCCTTTGACTGTATTTAGGGCCTTCCTGTGACGCCGTATGGGGTAGAGGTCCTGGATGACAGGGAGCTCAGCCTTGGCGATGAACTCTGCTGTTAACACACTCCTCTGAAGAGCTTTGCACTATAGGTCTTTGCAGGTGCCTTGCCAAAGGGTATTCAACCAGTCAATAGGCTCTCTGGTGCAGCTATATACCTTTTTGGAGGATTGCCATGCCCATGCCAAATAATTTATCCCGTAGGCATTTCATATTTTAGGAAACTTATTTATATTAATAAAAACATATCCAGTTCTTCCTTTTGAGGTTTTCCCACAATTACACGATGATCTGTGAAATGTCAACAGAGGCCTGAGCATAGACAATTCTTTTGATTATCAGAGGAAAGCTATTTGAATATACATTTACCTGCCTTGTATCCTAGGTGGTGTCAGAGGAATTGACAGTATAGGCTGATATTAAGATTTAGCAATCTGCTTTGTACATTTATTTTCACTTTCATAACTCTTTGTGGACAAAATAGGTTTAACATTAAAAAAAAAATCTGTACAGATTGTCAGCAGTAGTTGCTTAGTCATCTTTAATTAGCTTTTCTGAGTTCAGGAGCTTTTAAATCTATGATGGAAGTTTGTCTCATTATTATTACCTTGAACTCTTAAGGGACAGACTGGTATTTTTACAATCCTACTTGTTTTTTTGTACTAACTAACGGTTTTGCTAATAATCAAATTGTTGAGGCATCATAATCCTCATAATGCCTAGCAGCAAGTGTCTTGTTGATTTAGTATTTCACCATTCATATTGGTCCATATGGAATTTTAGGATTGCTTCTAATAATTTTAGTTTGGTTTTGGCTTTTTTAATTATAATCATTATTTGCCACAGGATGAAATATGTAGACTTAATCATTTTATGTTGATGAGAAATTCTGGCTTCTTGATTAGGCCAACAATCTAAAAAATAACAATATATATATTTTGACACATTGTCTGTTTCAGTTCTGGGTGATGGTGGCTATATGGCCTGGAAATATGTCATTTAAGGCTAATGGGAATCAATCAAGATATTGATGCTGTTCGCGGCAAGCTCTAGAAGAAGTCCAACACATTATATTTAGGAGACGAATAGGGGCTCATGTTATTGTGCTTTTCAGTGTTTACTAGTAACCCCTCTTTTCACTTAAATACTTAATGTGTGTTATGACTCATCTGCAGGTCCAGATCCAAGTAGCAGGCCTGTGATGGTTTTTCATTAGAATCTGCTGTGAGCAGAAACAGAACACTTTCCTGATCAAAGGAGCCACATCACTGCAGAGTGACAGGGTAGGTTCATGTTCTCATTACTAAGAAAGGACAGATGTTGTGCGTAGGTTTTAAATCTAATGTCCACTGTGTCATTGTACTCTAAACAGAGTTGTGTGAAATTGGACATTCCCACCAACTAGGCTTGTCCTAGAAAGTGCTCTCTTCGTTTTTAGTTAATTTGATGAAACACAGCTATGTTGCCCAATTGGGGAACCTAGGAGGTTCTGTAATTGCAATCAAATTTTCCAATGGCAAATATATTGGGATTGATATGAATGAGTAGCCAGGTGTTATAATATTGCATTGCAAAACTGTTTCAGCTGTTAGATTTACAGACACTCAGAACATTAATAAATCACTATGCTGCTCTTTTAGTTAACACTCTTGCTTTTGCCTTGCATAACGATCTGCCCGTCATTTCTTTCTCTATTTGCCACTGGCAGAGCCATGACAGGGAGGGCAATGCCGGGTTCCTTAGGTTCCTTCCTAGGTTTTTGCCTTTCTAGAGACTTCATCCTTATCCTCCCACATTCGCATGGCTGGCTCTTTGGGTTTTCAAACTGGGTGTCTGTATAAATTTGGGGGCAACTACTGATGTGTAATAGTGTTTTATAAATGAATGATGATTTAGAGTTTAACGCGATCTAGACCAGAGGTGGGTAAACTGCAGCCCAAACATGAATCATATTCTTTGGCCTGCAAGTTGGGTTTGTCAAATGCGTCACATAAAAACAAACAGTACTGTTGTCAAATTCTCAGCCTAATGTGGCTTTTGAGTCGTTATCATGTCCATCCCTTATCTAGGTTAACACGTTTATTCAACATTCCACCACTGTTAATAAAAACTAAATAGCTGCCCCAATGCCACTCCCCAAATTCACCACACTCTTCAGTTAAATGGAGTTGAATGGTTGCTATCTCACAGCTCATATCTTGTGCTCTTCTCTTAACTGTAGATACTGTTTGAAAGTAGTGACTCCATCATCTATGGAGGAGAATGTGAGCCCTGAGCTCTCTCTAGCTCCCGAGCCAGAGCAGAGCCAGGACCGTATGGATAGCAGTTCTCAAGGTACCTTGGACTAGCTTCTTTTCCCTTGGCAATGGAGGGGGACGTCATGTTTCTCTCAATTTAATAGGCATTGCACATTCGGAAAATTTGCAGTTCTTTGTCGGTTATTAGCTGGGGTGTTCAGTCAGGATTAATAGAATGAGTCAAATGAGGGAGTTTTTGTAGAAATCTTCCTTTAAATGCTTTGAATGGCTTATCTATCTAATAAGCTTACCTGGTAAAATCTTTATACTTAACATCTACATGTTTTTTGTGGCCATTAATCTATCTATTCCATCAGCAGCTAATCTAGAGGACAAAGTTGAGGTCAGAGAAGAGAAAAGAGACCAAGAGCACCTTGACAATGCTACTGAGGAAAAGGTAGAGAAGGTTGAGCAATCTGCCAAGACCACAAGCAAGTATCAGAAGACCTGGGGATTTCGTCGAACCACAATAGCCAAAAGAGAAATGCCAGGAGACAATGTGGCTGAGGGCCAGGATGGCCAGTTAGGGCCTGTCCGGCGCAGTGGGAGGCAGGCCAAGCGTACCGACAAGCTGGAGGAGTTCCTGCTGACCACCAAGAGAGCGCGCACGGTGGGTAGGAGAAGTGCGGCCAGCAGCAATGAGGTGGGGGACCCTCCGTCCCAGACCCCTACGGATGCCGAGACGGCCTCTGAGGCCAGCTTCGATGGCAACGCGGAGGCCAAGTCTGTGGATGATAAACCAGACTCCCCGGTGAGGAAGACGAGGAGCCGCAAGAGGACAACTCGTCTGGCTAAAGGCCGCGGCAGCAGACAGGGCGGCTCGGTCAGTGATGGTGGAAGCTCTGACAATGAGAAGGCTGCTGGAGATGCGTGCAAGGAGCCCCAGGTGCCGGAGGACAAGGATCCCGCGGTGCCGGAGGACAAGGGGCCCAAGGAGCAGGAGGACAAGGGGCCCAAGGAGCAGGAGGACAAGGAGCCCCAGGTGCAGGGAGACAAGGGGCCTGAGGTACCAGAAGACAAGGGGCCCGAGGAGCAGGAGGACAAAGGGCCCCAGGTGCAGCAAGGCATGGAGCCCCAGGAGCACGAGGACACGCAGCAGGACAGCTCTATGGTAGAGGTTACCATGCCGCTGCAGCAAAACACTGTGATGGAAGACCAGACAGAAAAAGAGAAGGCACCAGAGAGTGAGGAGAGGACCACAGACACCAGTGGCCATCGTTCCTCCGGGTCGAGAAGTCCTGCGCAGCCCGGAGGCAGGGGAACAGGCCCCAATAAAAAGACCCGGGGAGTAGTGAAGGTGCGAAACGACCAGGTAGATGATGAAAATGAGGATAACGAGTCCTCTTCGTCTTCATCATCCAGTGACTCTGGCGATGATGAAGGATATGACCCTAATGCCCTCTACTGCATCTGTCGGCAGAAACACAACAAACGGTAAGCACTTAGTGTGGTAAAGGGCTTTGTGGAGGGCTAAATGTGGTTACATTAACCTTCATTGTCCACCTGCAAGGGTTAGGGATTAGTTTACTTTAATGACAAGCTTGACCTTTGTTCTCGTACTATGACAGGTTACATGTTCCTAACCCTTTAACTTGTGTCGCAGTGCTCTGCTAACTCGTGTGTGTGTGTGTGTGTGTGTGTGTGTGTGTGTGTGTGTGTGTGTGTGTGTGTGTGTGTGTGTGTGTGTGTGTGTGTGTGTGTGTGTGTCTGCGCGCCCAGGTTCATGATCTGCTGCGATCGCTGTGAGGAGTGGTTTCACGGAGACTGCGTGGGCATCACTGAGGCTCGGGGACGTCTGATGGAGAGGAACGGGGAGGACTACGTCTGCCCCAACTGTACCGCCAAGAAGAGCCAGACGGCCAAGCCCAACGGCAAACCCAAAACGGTGGCCCTCGAGTCCCGCAAGGCTGACCAAATCGCCTCGCTGGCGTCTCCATTACCGCTGGCCTCTGCCGGGACCGAGGAAAAGGGCGGAGACGACCTGGGGATCAAAGGACGGATAGAGAAAACCACCAACCCCAGTGGGAAAAAGAAGATCAAGATTTTTCAGGCGGTAAGTTTTCTCTTCCTTTTCTCAGCCCTCGTAGATCAAGATACACAATTTCCTTTCAGGTGTGTCTCAGACCAGTAATCATGTACTCCACATTTGGGTTTGTATTCAGTTACTAATAGGTTACGACTAATGATTAAATACAACATTTACTAACTCTGGGTTTGTAGAGAATGTCTGTCATCCGGAAATATGATTTTGGTTTTGTATTGGAACAACCAGTAACTAAGATCGTCGGGCAGCAGTGATTTATAATCTTGTGTAGAAAAAGCATTGTGGTTGTTGTTCTCACCCAGTCTGATATGGCACCTGGTCTTTTCCTGCATGACTACTTGTGGGTTTTGAGGGGGTGACCGATGGCTCGTGTTCCTGGGTTTATATTCGAGTCAGCGGGGTCATATTGTAGTTCAGTCCATTCAAAAGAAAGACACATTGGTAGGAAAAGTTAGGACTTGCTTTGTTTTCTACAAAATAAGCTCTTTTGAAACTCCATTTTGCGACCCCCTAGTTTGGGAACCCTATGGTAATTCAGATAACAAATGGCGTTTTTTTCGGTCATCAGTCCCTTAATATTCTAGATAGGGTGAGTACTGTTGTTAAAATGAGACAGTTTGTGCATCTGCAAAGATTCCCAATACAAAGCTTAAAATGGGAGCCTTTTAAGATGTTTATTGTAGAGCTAGCATACATGTTTTCATTGATTAAAATTCATCCTAGTGAATGTTAGAGACATGACCTACCAAGTGACCTTTGAACTGTCTCATTTAGCTACTTTTCCTATTAGACCCATACTCACCCAACAGACGCCCCTCTCTACTCCTTGTCAGTTTGTATATATTTAACCTCTGAAACGTTGGCCTATTGAAGAATCATTGCCATTGCCCGTCTTGCACCATGCACCTTTGGTGACCTGTGTCAGTTTCAACAGGCGGCAGTGGAGGACGAGTCCGATCTGCCCAAATGTATCGGGCCGGGCTGTGCGAAGAACGCCCTGAAGGACTCTGTCTACTGCGGCAGCGAGTGCATTCTGAGACACGCCGCCGCTGCCATGGCAGCCAAGTCCATATCTGAGCCCAAGCAGAAAGACGAGCCCAAACAGAGGGACCAAGACAAGTCCAAGGGACACAGAAAGCCACCCGTTTCCAGGGCAGCTTCTAAGGTAAACGTCGGGTTCATTAGATGACGGAGATGCTTCCATTAGTTCAGCGAGCACATTGGTTAGTACACTGTTTGGAAGTACATTATCCATATTGTGAGCTTGATCATTTCAGAATAGCAAATGTGTGAATATTTCATTGTTGATTGATAGCCAGTTATGCAATGACAGGTTGTATGTTAAAAAGTAAGTGTAATACCTTGAGATTAAATCTCCCTTGAGATTAGTCTTTGGTCAGTAGTTACTAACATGCATGTGAACGTTGGTGCTATACTGCATTAGTATTATTGCGGTTGTTACTCAATAAGTTGTCCATAACCTATTACTCGTTCTTTCAACAGTAACACAGGCCTTCACTGATTATATGGGACAAGTACAACCCAAAAATGATGCACTTCAGTGTTTGCATTGCAGAAGTCTATATACAGACTGTCCAGTAATGACTGACACAACAGTATTTAAATGATGCACTTCAGTGTTTGCGTTGCAGAAGTCTATACACAGACTGTCCAGTAATGACTGACACAACAGTATTTAAATGATGCATTTCAGTGTTTGCGTTGCAGAAGTCTATACACAGACTGTCCAGTCATGACAGACACTATGTTATTTTCAGGGTGAAGTGCTACTCTTATTGAATTGGTAGCACATAGTTGTGAGGATCCAGCTGCCATAGGATCCAGCTGATGTCCATAGTAAATTCATAATGTCTTGCAAAATCATGCAAATTGTACTGCTAATCTCACTAGTTATTTGTATCTGAATAACCATCCATGATAGCTTGCTGGGCTTGCCTTTGTTGTTATTTGCCAAATTTAGGGTACTTCCATTCTTTTTTTCCATTCACAGATCATATACTCAGATTGTCTTTTCTTTTCCTAATGTTTCACAGATTCAGGGAAAATAGCTGTTTTAATCGATGCATGTCCTTGTTTAGATTAAAACCTTACACTCATTTTATAATAAGCAGGTGAAGGTTTTTACATTCCATAATCTCCCTAATACCATTTTAAATAACATTGAGATCCTAGTATACATTTAAACATGTGTAGTAGAACTACAGAAAAACTCTACTCTGATGTACAACTTGTGGGTGAGAAACTAGATTAAACACATTTCCCATATTTAAACAAAATAGCTTTTGTAATTGATTTAACTGTCTGAATTACTGGTATGTCACGAATTGGCTGCATTATACGTTTAACATTTTAATTGTCCATCAGCTTTTATTACTCTATGAAAACCTGAATTGCGGTAAATGTCAATCCATTTTTCTTTCTTCATTGAGCCTTAGCTCATGTGGTATGCAGCTAACTTCTGCTCACGCACCCCTGAATAACATTATACTCCATTTGAGCGTACATCACCATGCATTACATAACCATGAACATCTAGCTATGAAATCCTTCCCGTTCCATCGTACTGATGTCGCTTAATGTCTGTCTGTGCATCCGTCCAGAAGAGTTCCGGCAGGAAGACCACCAAGAAGTCCATAGAAGACGATGCGTCCGACAGCGAGGACAACGAGCAGGACAGTGATGAAGAGGAGCATGCCGAGGAGCAGCCCCCGCCACCCACCATGTCGTCCTGGTCCAACGACCATAATTACAATGCAGTAACGCCAGAAAAGACTGCACCTATAGCCCCACCAACAGTGTTAAACAAAACGTGTATGTATCTCTTCGAAGGTCTTAATATTCCACTCCTAACTGCCATTTATCTTCTCACATATAGGCTCCTATCACGTCGGACAGCTGAATGTATAATATGCATTTATGGGTTCTTTTGAAAAAACAGTTTTTTTCTCTTTATGAATGTGGTTCTCATGGCAACGTAATGCCTTAGATGAAAGATCCATATCTGTGGGAATAGAAAATGACAGTAGTTGCCTGAGTGTATACTGTTGGAAAGTATGTCAGGAGGGCCTGGATGCTTAGGTCAGGTTTACCGAGCGGGTAAGTACACTTTGCTGTTAGTGGAATCAAGGGTAAGTATTTTAGGGTTTATTTTGAAGCCTGTTTGTTTGAGGGCAGTAACCAGGAACAACGCAATAGTTGGGTATTATAATTCCATAAATGGACTAATCCTGGGTTACTGGCGTGCCGATGGGTTTAATGCTTGGGTTGGCACCCATGTGGTGTTTGAATATCTCTCCACGATTTCCTTTCTCCAACTCTGCTGTCCATCTGAAGGCAGCACCTACCTCCTTTCCACAGCAGGTAGGTCTCAGTGACTTTTTATCCCCCGGATTAGTGCAGGGGACCCTACAGTAACATAGCTCACACGTTGCCCGTGAATGAAGCCATATATCTATTCAGTGCAGCGGTGGGAGTATTCACTATTAGGTTTGTGAATGACGTGCTGTTTTCCCCCTCCCATAGGGTGCAGTATTATTCATATTGAATGTCATGCTACCAAACTCCCTCTGGGACTCTGGTGATAAAATAAAAGGTGATAAGACAGATTTTTGGATGCCTTGATTGATTATATGAAAGGTCTGGGATTACTAAGGATGTCCTGACAGTTGCTCTCAGGCAGACTGCATATGCCACAGATCCAAGTCATGAGAAGAAGTCAAAGGCTGGAGCAGACAGACGGGGAACAGCTGGCGCAGAGTCTAAAGTTTCTTCTGCTGAACCACTGAAGACCCAGGATTCCACTGTATGTGACTGCAGGAGATGTGGATGACCAGCGTCGTGGACGACAACATACAGAGCATGTTGGCAGCAAGCCCTTATACCACACTTCTGTTCTACTGATATGAAATGATTCAGTTATATTTAGGGAGAGTGTATTTTTCACTATAAGGAACTCTGCTTTGGTTCCTAGCTATATTCAGGTTACATGTTTTTTTTAAATGCAGTGGTTTCACTGGTTGTGGATGTTGGGAATGTGAGTAGTCAAGATATTTCTCATGTGGGGATCTACTTTGGTACCTCATGGCCTCAGTATTCAACTCATCTGCCGCAACCAGCTGCTGTTTACCCAGGCCGTGTGAAGAGACTTGTCATATATGATTTCATCCTAACATGTCTGGGTCCTCACTATGTTTTGCACATCTGGAAATTCTAAATATGTGTGTTTGACTAAGATTGGTGTTAAAACAGCTTTAACTACCTTTTGTGTCTAAACAGGTTGTCTTGTTTTAAGTTAGTGTATATTAACATGCATATTGGTGATTTTGAAACAATGCAAGTCATTATTGTACAGGTAAGAACAGGTTTGGCTCAGGTGGATAATCTGCCTTTGGCTCAATGAGCTGTTTTGTTATTGTAGATGGTAGGAGCAATTTTCCCAGTTTGCATTTGAAGGTATTGTCATTTTGAATTTAGGAGTCAGCACACAAACTATGGTCATGAACATACATTGCAGAAGAGCACCAATTGTTGTCCATATTTGGACATACACATAAAACAATGTCATTGCTGTATGTTGTTGTCATGCACCATCAATGCCTTAAGGGATTTATGTTTCAGGGGTTTTGAACAGTTCTCTTTAACTGTGTATTTTAATAGACCTGACAATACATATTTCATGTGCGTTTTGTGTGAACACAGAAAAATTAAGAAACTTAAAAGGATCTCTTGGACACATCAGTTGCCAGCGATCAGGAAGAATGCTACAAAAAAACGAAGTCTGCAGCTGAACTTTCAGTTGTAAGACCAGTAGACATTTTCAGTGTATTGAATATGTGCATTGATTGTGGGGTAGATTTGGATCATCCTTACATTTAAGTGCTGTATTCACAGCAGTCTTCATTTTAGAGAAGACAAGGTCACAGTCAAATTAAGTTCTGTGAGAGAAATCTTTACACATTTCTTTGTCTAATCATGGTAAGTTTCATGCTCAGCCAACAATTTATTGGGGAGCATTGGTTGTTACCACGCGATTGATCCAACTGGGTGGTTCATCGAAGACCAAAGTTATTTGGTTTTTCTGAGAAACACCTTTATCCTGTAACTCCAGTCTTAGGTCATTTTTCTGATGTGTTGATTAGGATCCTGTGCTGTAGTTGAACAGATGTGAAATCTTCATGCAAGGACCATTCCTGTTAGAGATGAAAATACTGCTTTTTGTACTTTAGTAGAGAGGTCTCAGCATTTACTCAGCCTGTCCCTAAAAATACTGTGGAGTTGAGGACTAACTTCTTCACAAAGTGGACTGCTATGATTTAACTGATATTTGAAAAGGATTACATTGCCAACAAAAATGTCTTAATCTTTATAGTTGTTTACCCCTTTTGTTTGTGTGTGCAAATTGTAGCTATTTTCAGTATATGAAGATATTACATTTTGTTACACTTTGTTTGCTTTGTTTCTAATGCAGAGGGGGTTTTATCTTCCAACGATGGCATGAGGTTTGGTCTTCAGATCAGCCATGTTCAGGGTTCTTTTTTGCATTCTGATCAGATGATGCCTGTCAGTAATTCTGAGTGAGGATTTGTTATCCCAATTAACAATCTCATTACCGAGTTTAAATATAATTTACCTGACATGATATGTTTATGATGTTTCACATAGATTCTACCTGTGTTTTAATATAAGGATTTTGTTCTCCACAGCTCATGAAGAGAAGGAGAGTGGAGAGGACCAGAATGAGAAGGATCCAGCCCCTCCTGAGAAGAAGTCCCCTGCTTCCACAGCGCCAGTCAAAGGAGAAAAGAGGTCCCCTGGTCCTAAAGTGTTGAAGACCTACACCAGACGTAATAAATCAGCGGGTCGAGTCAGCAGTGCAAAGGCACCAAAGAAACAACCATCTCCTCCTCCTAGCAAAACAAACAAATCCAAGAAAACACCTCCACCACCTGCTGTGCTGGCCCCTTCTGCCCCTGGCTCTCTAGACGCCCCACGTCATCATGTTACAGGAGCCCTGAGGGTTGGCAAGTCCAGCTTTACCATCCCTAAGAAGCAGCCTCAGCCCCAGCAGAAAGAATCCTCAGGCCGTAGTCCCACCAGAGTCCCATCATCAAGCCCCTCATCCCGACGGCCTGAGCCTGCCAATTTAGCACCTCCCGTAATGTCCCAGAGAGCTCCTCCTAACAATCAGATGAGACAGAACATCCGCCGCTCGCTCACAGACATAATCTACAAGAGGTGAGTGTCCCATAGACTCTGGAAAACTGGTCAACCGGATTGGAAATAATAGCTTGTAATGTATCTCAAACCTCATGTCATGCAAGGTCATGCCTCTTAATGTGATCTGGGCTTTTATTGTTGCTGTCTTAAGAGAATAATAAATTGTTGTAGACCATAGAGAATGATAGATGCCTCGCTTGTTCAATGGCTGTATTAGTGTGGGCACTGCCATTGAGTGCTATAACCTTTTTTGGAATATAGTCAACTGGGTGGGACTTCTGACTATTGAGTGATCTCAGCCGAGTCATGTCAAACTGGTTAATCAGCAGAGATCAGCCATTTGTTAAGAAAATGTACTACTTCAAAATTGGAGTTGCTTTCGAGGTACTGACTGTGCCCTCTCAGTTGTAATAACAGGAACCAATGTCTGTATTGTTTCATCTCGCTGTTCCTCCAGGGTGAGTGACAGCGATGACTTGAACATGTCTGAGAATGAGGTGGGAAAACTGGCTGTCAGCATTGAGAAGGAGATGTTCAACCTTTGCCTGTGCACAGACAGCAAGTACAAGAACAAGTACAGGTCCATCATGTTCAACCTCAAAGACCCCAAAAACAAGGTGAATCCACAGGATGACTTGTTTGTGTCTGTACATGTCTGACGTTGTGGAGGTTCCACTGAATACAGTGAACGTTGACAATGTAAATTATCCTGACGCAACAGTCCCTCTATGTTATAGAATTCTGTAGATTGAATGTGAGTACTTTCACTGGCAGCATGAATTAGGAAATGAAATGTACTGTATCTCATTGTTTTATTTAGTTTTCCTCCAATCCTTTTGTGTAACAGCATTTAGGAATAACAATGTTCTTCTTGTCTCAGGGCCTATTCTACCGGGTTGTCTGGGGAGAGGTCAGTCCTTTCAGGCTGGTCCGGTTGAGTGCAGATGAGCTGCTCGCCAAAGAGATCTCAGAGTGGAGGAAGCCCGACACCCCTGATGTAAGACTGATTTTAAATGCAGTTTACCTGTTACACTGAATTAACAGCTGAGTAACACTACAATTCTGATTGAACGTGCAGCTAAATATCCCAGATAAACTAAATTAGCCCAATATATCCATATTGTACTACAGACACTAAATGTTTCATTTAGTCCTTCATCCCAGATGATGACCTATGTTGTGTTCCATAGGTTCCCAGTTCTAGATCCCAGACGGGGCAGTCTAAACTGGGTCATAGGCAGGAGGCTGGTCCCCATGATGTGGACATGGAGGATGCTCCTCCTATGTCTGACGGAGACGTATGTATCTCTGGCACCTCCCCGTCTCCTCGCATGGCTTCAGCTGCAGTAAGTGGTGGCTTTCTATCCCTTTGTCCTTTCCTTCTGCTAACATCTTCACTTCCACTTGTCTTTCATATTCATTTCTCCAGCATAAGAATAGATCGCTGTGCTGGGTGACTTTGTGGTTTTACAGTAAAATCCTCCTGCCAACCTGTTCTGTCCCTTTTTAACTGGCTGAAAGTCGTTGCCAATCGCTTCATGCATCACTTCTGTGTAATGTAGCTGTTGTATTATAGATTAAGGCACACTCATGTGAAAAGTAATAAGTACTCCCCTGGGAAGGACTTAAAAAAAAAAACATATTTGGACACAGGGATAATTAAGAAAATGTCGCTAATAAAGGTAAACCAATTTAACAAATCACAATTTACACATTTATGCAATGAAAATGAACAGAAAAGGCATTTCCTTAGGTATAAAAATGTAGTAAACTGCTACCTTTACCATCACATAAAATGTGGAGCAAAACAGGATCAATGGATCAGCAACTCATTTGAGGGGTACCTGGCAAAGTCCAGTCTCTAATAAAGATTAGACACATTGTCTGGTTTGGTCTTAACCATATGGGTGTGTGGTAAGAAGAAAGATTACTTATGCCCATGTGTGAGGAGTTACAACGCCTTTTCTAAGCAATTCAAAGCACATCATTCCACTGTCTGAGTTACATAAGTCCATCTACAAATGGAGAGAAGCCAAGACCACTGGGAATCTATATAGGATAGGTTGTCCAACAAAACTCCCAAGAGCTGACTGCTAAATCATAGAAGTCTCCCAAGGTGACATCCTGGCATCTGCAGGCCTATCCTGCCACAATCAATGTCAAAGTACCTGAGAATGTCAGAATGAGATTACACAACACAAACATGGGCTCCATGGTCAGTTAGGAAGAAGCATCTGCTCTTAAATACTATCAAGACACATTTTTCAGAAAACACATGGATGAAGACCAAAACTGCCACAACAAAGGGCCCTGGACAGTTGAATCAAAGGTTTTTAGGTCGCAATGCCAGATGCCATGTTTAGCAAAATCAAAACATTGAATTTGAGCAAAAGAACCTCATACCAACCGTAATGGATTGTGGGAGGTGGCATTAAGGTGTGGGGCTGCTTTGCTAACTTGCCATTTTTAAGTCACGCATAAATTTGATATTGTACCAGATAATTTTTTACGAGAATGTGAAGCCATCTGCCAAATGCTGAAGCTGAACACTGAAAACACAAGCAAAGTAACAACATAATGGCTAAAAAAGATTAAATTTATGGTTATGGAATGGCCTAGTGAATACTCCGCTTAATCCTATCAAAATGCTGTCGGGGGGCTGTGCATAAAGCCCTTGAGCAGGACAGTTTAAGTACTACTGTGAGAGTGGGCATACATTCTTCATAGTCGATGTAAGAGAGGGATTGATAGTTAGCCACATTTTGTGACTTGTGCAGTTTTGTGTAAGGTTCTAAATGCCATTTAGAGAATTTATTGAAAATCTGTAGATTTTACTGTCTGGTTTACTTTTCAAATGTGTATAGGAACCAGAGGAATCAAGCTATACCCCATCTGGGTCAGTTCAGGCTGGGATGAAGAGTGGCGGTGCCCTGCCAGACATCTTCAGCATGATGAGGGACACCACGCCCGAACACAGGGCCCACCTCTTTGACCTCAACTGCAAAATCTGTACAGGTAAACTTTTCTGGAAAAGATTTGACAGTGATTTTATGGTAGAAAATACGCTCTTCTCTAGAACTCCATGCTTCGCCTTGCTAATTGGACAAATTAAGTAGCTTCTGTCTCCCTTGTTCAGGCCAGAAGTCTGCAGACGAAGAACCAGCAGCCAAGAAGGCCAGACTTTCCAAGAAGCCTGAGGTGAGGCAAGAGGTGAGGCGCTTGTCCAGGTCTTCCTCAGGAGAAAGTGCCCTGGCCTCTTATCCTGGTAGTGAGACACCAGTCTCCGAGCAACTGTCCTACCAGGACGACACCAGCATGCTGTTACCTCCATCCCAGACCCCAGCCCCTGTCACTGCACCAGCTGTCTCCTCCGTCAGTATCACGCGCAGAGACCCCCGCATGGCCAGGCACAGCTCTGCCCCCGACACCTCTACGGCGGCACCGATCGCTACGGATTCACAACCCATCCCGCCAGAGGCATATTCAAGACCTGTCCAGGCTCCTCCGCCAACACCCCTACCAGTCGATCCTTATCCAAGACCAGCCGTCTTAGCAGAGCCCCCTGTGGTTGCACCAATGGAGGTGGTGCCCAAGGGGCCTCTGCCCATGCCCCCGGCTCCTCCGGCCGTCGTCGCTAGACCAGTCTTGCCGAAGCCTGCCTCGTCAGAGCCTCCTCCGGAGGGCGAGACTGCTATCTTCCTCCATGGTCAAGAAATGATGTGGAAAGGATTTGTCAACATGCACACGGTGGCCAAGTTTGTCACTAAAGCGTACCTGGTGTCAGGGTCTTTTGAATACCTGAAAGAGGTTGGTTATTCCTTGGTTTAAAGAAGTAAATGAAGTGTTAGTTAAGAAAATATATACGTAAGCAAATAAAAATGCTGTGTAGAACTAAGTTCATACGTGGACAAGGTGATAACTGTTCCACTTGATCACAGTGAAACTTTCTAGTACATTTTGGACAGAATCCCTCTGTTACCTGTTTGAACTGGTTGAGAGGAGTTCTGGGAATAATCTTGCAGTGACATTGTTACCTCTGTACAGGATCTGCCTGACACCATCCACATTGGAGGCCGAATCCCCCCCAGCACAGTTTGGGATTATGTGGGGAAACTGAAGACGTCTTTGTCTAAGGTAAGGTTGTTTTCCACAAACTAATGTGAAGTGTTTCTACACCAGTTGGTGGAGGTACCTAAGGTCACAGCTCTCTTTGTATTCACCCTGTCCCTAGGAGCTGTGTCTGATCCGCTTCCACCCAGCCACAGAAGAAGAGGAGGTGGCCTACGTTTCTCTGTTCTCTTATTTCAGCAGCAGGAAACGCTTCGGAGTGGTCGCCAACAACAACCGTCGCATCAAAGACTTGTACCTCATCCCATTGAGCTCTAAGGACCCCCTGCCCTCCAAACTATTACCCTTCGATGGGCCAGGTAAGCATCCACAGGGAGACGCACTCCGATAAATCCACTACCCGCACAGATGCCCCCAATAACTCCCAACACCCACACAGAGCCCCCATTAACCCCAACACCCACACAGAGCCCCCATTAACCCCAACACCCACACAGAGCCCCCATTAACCCCAACACCCACACAGGGCCCCCCATTAACCCCAACACCCACACAGGGGCCCCCTTTAACCCCAACACCCACACAGGGGCCCCCTTTAACCCCAACACCCACACAGGGGCCCCCTTTAACCCCAACACCCACACAGGGGCCCCCTTTAACCCCAACACCCACACAGGGGCCCCCAATGACCCCAACAC